>WBNH01010710.1:308756-346819 GCA_013401255.1 Urocolius indicus
CGGGCGGCTCCCTCCCCCCCGGGGCCCTGAAACGCCGGGCGGAGGCACAGCCTTCGGCACTGACATCTTTATTTTTCCTTTCCCTTCGCACACGGCAGACGGATGTTAAGCTCTGCTCCCCTCCCCCCCCGCCACACCGCCCCAAAAGCTTCTGACAAGTAACACCCAGCTCCTGCAAAGGGCTGCGCTGTCCCACTGTTACCCAAACAGCAGCAAGCACAGGCCTGGTCGCTTACACAATCCTGTTTTCAAGCACGCCAACATGGTCGCAAGACAAAAAAACACAAACAAACAAACAAACCACTGAACTCAAGGCAAAGTTTAAAAAGACATCAAAAGGAGGTAGTATGGAAATAACGTCTAGGGTATACCCATGACAGGGATGCTGGGGTGGATAAGGCATAAGCAAACAACAAAGGCATTCAACAAAGAAACTTTCTGAATAAGTAACTGCGGGCCAGCACAAAGACAAGGTTATCTTCTCGGGTCTGGGGAAGGAAGTAAGAATACACAAAGCAAAACCACCATTTCTTACCAGCACATCCTGTGGGATGTTCACATCCCAGCCCCGCTTTCTTACCCCTCCTGAAAAAGGCACTCTGCCTGAAACTCTCGTCATTCACCGCTGCAAAAGCTTCCTCAGGTTTGTACTTTGGCTGCTAGGTTACAAAAGGGAACCAGCTGCAGTTCCAGGGTGAGCTGCAGCTCCAAGGGAGCAGAGGTGCAGACACAGTGCCTGCAGCTCAGCAGAACGGCAGCCCAGGTGATGTGTTTACGGGGAAACAAGAAAGGTTTTCTGTTAACGTTGGTCACAACTTTAAAGGAGTATTTTCCCAAAAGCACAGGATTAAAAACACCCCTATGTTTGCCTAATATTGCCACGTAAAAAGAATTAAACCAAGACTCTTTATCTGTTGACTTGAAACAAGCCTGAGCCAGCACAGAGCTATGTTAGAGAGCTTCGAAGGCTGATATTCAACTGAACCGGTAATATGAAGAATGATACATGTGTAAGTGCAAAAAGATCCTTCCCATTACACCTCCCCCAATGCAATCGGTTACCATGTAGTGTTTACACAGTACAACTGATTAGATTTTCACTGCTCACAGATGTCACCACCACACTCAACTCGAATATGAAAACTTTAAATAGTCCAATAAAAATAGCATTTTTAATAAACCACAAGGCAAATATACCAGAGTATGCATAGCTTTCAAAATGCGTTATCATGAACAGTGGAGTATCTCTCTTCATTTCTCTGATGTAATGCATCTGATCTACCTTATTGTCAAGATTTTGGGACAAGCTTGTTATTTTGGAAACACATTGAAGAACATTGATGGGAGAATGAAATTTAGAGGACACAAATCATGCGCACTTAGAACACACGTGCTGTATGCTCCAAGCTTCCCTGAAAAGATAATAGTGCAACTCAGTGTCTATGCTGATTAAATCAGGAGATGGTATACTTTTATTCCTTTGAAAAAATAAAATACTGTTCCTAAAAATAATCAGATGTCCTCTAAACTTCAGCTTTTTAATAGAAGCATAGCTTTAAATTTAGTTTTCATATGCAAAATATTTACACTTTATAAACTTGCAAAATTTCTAATAAACTATATTATATATACTTACACAAAACTTAATTTATATATAATCCTATTAGATCTTGCAGATCAAAACTCACCACATGTACAATAATTTACAGTGACAGAAGCCTTAAGCATGAAAATATCTCTTTTAAAACAACAATATTAGAGTCCTCTACAGATTCTGAATCGCAGTATTTCCTGGATCGCCTGTGTGTCACACCAAGCTTCTGAGAATATGCAGAATTAATTAAGTATCAAGTAGTAAGGTTTGTGCTGTCATAATAAATGCTTGCAGCTATTTAAAAAAAAAATACCTGAAAGGATCAAATGGAGGGTTTACAAGAAGCCTCTGAAATGAAGGCTTGAAACTAGAGTTCACTGGCAGGTTCAATATGTGCACACACTATATGCAAACCTTGGATCCTCAAGTCCCTTAAATACTTACGAATGAATTTGTTGAACTATAGTTAAATTAAACAATAAGCCATAAATGTACAAGTTTCCAACAGTATTTATAACTCAATTTTTGCCTACTTTGGTATAAAAGCTCCCTCGAACAGGCACATTTATTGTTTGAAGACAAACACAAACTTTAATACTATGGCTATTGCTGGAAACTTTAAGCAACATCTCTGTTGGTCTGATTTTGATTCTAGAAACCTTCTTTAGAACTATTTTATTCTTTATTAATCCAAAGAACCAATATTGCCAACAGTGACAATTTGTAATATACTTTAGGGCTAAACAGATAGTGAAAACAGGACTTCTCTGAGTCCAGGGCAACTGTAATTTGTTAAAAAACTCCTCAGTTTCAATTAAAAATACATTTTAAAAAATCTGTTATCTATTGAGATATCTGAGCTTTTTAATTAGAAGTAGATCAGTGAAATCCCTTCCTTAATTTTGTTTCTTTTGAAACAGGAATATCTGGAATTCTCAGGTAACCAGAAAATTTCAACACTTCTCTCTGAAATCTTACAATAGAATTTATTTTTACCTCATGAACTCCACAAAGGTATTCCTAACAGGAATGCACACATACCTAATGTTACACACTGTGACTATTCCTATTGCCATTAATGTGTTTATTCATGATGTGTAAGACTGAGCACGAATTTCCTTACAAGAAACAAGACCCAGAATGTAATAAATTAAAGCATCCTTATGATATACAATAAATCAATTCCATTGTACCAGACTTGCCAAAATAACTCTTAAAGCCCTCCACAAGTAGAAGTTGATAATGTTCCCAGTCCACAGGTTCTGAAAAGGCACGTAATTGAAGAATTGGTTTTGTTTCTTTTGAAGTCCTCCTCAAACGAAGACAGTCTAAAATACTTTGTGTTAGGACAGTCTAATGTAAGGCATTATTTCTCTTTATGATATAGACCTATGTTAAGCACCACTTGCTATTACAGTATAGAACGAAGCCATCACTTTCTTCAAAAATGTGTTTGGAGATGGGACATCATTTGTGAAGGAGATGCTGATGAGGCTGATGAATTGGGAATCTTAGAATTACTTGTGATCTGCAGTTCTTCAAGCCTCCTTATATAATCATCTCGTAATGCAAGGAGCTCCATGTAACGCTGCTCCACCGGATTTGGCTGCTAGAAAGAGATCTTGATTAGTCTTACCACTTCAGTCCAACTACTTCTACACAGTCTGCTGCAGTGTTTGTGTTTTCCTGGCATTCATCAGTATTTGTAGTCTCCAACACAAGTAACAAGTCGTAGCTAAACAGAAACGTTTCTATAATGCAAGAGCCCTCTGCCTTCCAGGTGTTCTCATCTAAAGAAAATCTTTACAACGGCTCCCCCTACCTCAATAAAATCAGCCAGCACTTCCTGGGTCACATGGACTTTATTTCCTCATTATCTAATGTTGTGTGGAAGCTAGGTGTGAAATTCTCTTCTCGTGACCTATTAAAAGGTTTTAGATTCCAAGTGCCTCAACATCATCCCTAGAAACAGTGTTTAGACAGACTCTCTGATCAGATTAAGATGAACTCCATGTGTTTTGATTAAATAACTTTCCTTACTGATGAGATGTACTTCAGGTTGTGGTAGTAAATTTGCAACTTTGTGTCAACAAGCCAGTGAAATAAATACAAAGCTTTTAGTGAATTCTGTAAGTAAACTGGAATGTGATTAAAATCAACCGTTCTAGCTTTCAGGGGATAAGTTGCAGAAGAGCACCTTAACTGCTTTCCATTTTAAGCATAGCTTCCTCTTTCAGAGGGATGAAACACATAGAAAAGCAGTATTAGAAATTATCTATGGCAGACAGAGCCTGAAGTTGCCTTCTTGACACCTGTCAAGAAGTTGCTGCTGTTTCCACAGTTAACTGCCTGTAGCTAAAAGCTATCAGCAGAAGAGTTTCAGGGGCAATGGTAAATGTCTCACCACAGTTTGTGAGCAGCTGAACCCAGCAACAGCTTAGTACACCACTCACTACGTGCCCATGGTTGGGATGGTAAGGAACACTGAAGCTACTGTGGAAGTTGGATCAATGACTGAACGTATTTACTAGGATGATTAGAGATGAGGGGATAATGACATTGCAAAGGACACACCAGACTCTTAATTAGACTGGAATCTGATGCAGAATGAGCTTCTAATTAATGGCACCAAGAAAGGTCATCATTGTGGTTCAGGCCACAGCTCACTATAAAGTTCAGGAGAAGTATATATTCTGTGTGCAGAAAAAAGCTGCATTTTGTATATAAAAATGGTGAAAATGAGGTACTAGTAGTAGTAGCATAGAAAATTATCACAGGGGTTTGCATTTCTAATAAGAAACTCCTGCCAAAAACCTTTCCTGAATAAAGGCAAAGCACATTTTAAAGTGGATTTACAGCTAATTTGCATGCCCTATAATCCTTCACTTTCCAAAATAAATCTTTGGATGAACCTTTTGGAAAATGCCCCCTCATCTTTCACAGCAAGCAACAAAAGCTTTAAAACTAGAACTTCAAACTAAAACTGGCAACATACTTGTAAGAAAATATAGCAAACTGTCTGGCTTTCTTGGAGCCTCTGTCATGTTGTAAATAATACAAGAGAATCAGCTGTGGAAACGAAGTGCCTTGCTTGAAAACTCCTGATTCATTCCAGGGGCTGGACTGTGAAGACTGCTTCTGTCAAAGAAATTGCTCCTCTATCTTCTACTCAAAACTCCACAGCTTAAGAAGGACATATAAGCCTCTGTACACTATCTTTACAAGCCACATTGATGAGATTTCTAGCAAGACTGTGACAAACAGTGTCCATATATTAAACATCAAAAGCAGAGAACTGAACTATGTGTAACTTGATAAAAGCTCTTCTGGGCTGCCAGTCTGATCCACTTGGATGAAAGCTGTTATTGAAAATGATACAACAGTTACATAGTGCAAACTATGTTGGGTCATCAAAGTTACATTAAAAAAAAATATAATCTTTCCATAAGCCATCAACAGAGATGGTAGTTTTGAAAGAGAAGGGACCCAATAAGTCATCTTAAAGACTTCATACACTCTCTTAGAAAAAGAAGAAAGACTAAGCAAATGCAGCTGATCCTGTTTGAGATGCTAATGACCTAACTCTTCAGGGATCAGTAAGCTCTGTTTCTAAGCATTGTCATTCACCCTTCAGTATCATCAGAGGCTCTTAAAAAAATGTTCCTCCAGCCCTGTACCCAAGAAAAAGGGGTTAGAAAGAGCTTGAGGATGGTTTGATACCGTGAAACAAGCTCAGTCTCCTGAGAGGAACTGAGCAGCTTAAAAGGTAACAAAAAGAAGAACTGAAGAATCGTTTTCACCTTTTTTCTCCATCTTCACAAATATAACATTAAAAACCTGAACAGATTACAGGTACTATGCTACAAGTCAATTGTGACACAAAATCCTATTTCCAAAGTCTAGAAGCATTTTGTACACCACAGAGAGTTTACTTACTTGTTGTCGAATTCTTGGGTTCCACCTGATGTAGTAATTGACCCAGAGCTCTAAATGCCTCATGCTGGCTACAGGATAGAGCGCTCGATTTAACTCCTTAGTGTAAAAAGGATTGGTGTATTTGGATTTTTCGCTGTTTATCAAAGACCACAATGACAGGGTTTTCTCAGGCACTTTCTAAAGTGAAATTGAAATAAAAACAGTAAATACTTGCACAAAGTCAGGAAATTCATCACAGAAACCATGATTATGCTTATGACACCTCTGAGTTACTTCAAGCTTAATCAAGTTACTGTATTAGAAATATTCCAAAACCAGTGGTTGTGAAGTAATTTAGTGACTGCATAGTCTTTAAGCTATCAAAACCAGGGCCATGCAACTTTCTGTAACAGGAATCAAGTCAGTTCAACACTGCTGTCACACAAGGAACCATTGCCATACCAGGAATATAACCAAACACAACATAATCTAAATATTTTGCAGTCACCCAGAGTCAAGACAGTAACACAATTAAACAATCTGCAGCCTGACTCACCTCTTTCTCTCTGACAGACTCACTGTTATACAAGAAAGTCCCAAATCGACAGCTGTACAAGTGATCCAGGATTGTAACCAAGAACTGCTCGTTGAATTCAAAGGCCGTAGGAAACTAAAACCGGATAAGACAAATTCACTCTTTAACATCATAAAAGCAGGGAGAGATGCACACCCCCAGGTTAAGAGGCTAGAGGTGGTGTTTAGAAGCCTGGATACATCTACAAATAATTTTTTTAAGGTAACACACTGCTATAAAGTATGTAAATGTTCAGGTGACATGAAGTGTTCAACTTTCTCAAATGAGTCACTGATAAGAGCTCTCAAAATGTTCTAACTGCCATGAATTTCTAAAAAGAAGAAGAAAAAACCACAGAATAGTTACAGGTACATTTCTACTATCAAGACAAAGATACCCACAGGGCACTCTTTGTAATGCAGCACCACACACTAAAATACAGGTTTAGCTCCTATTTGAACTAAGTTTGCTGCTTTGTTTCATTTACTTATTGAAAACACAATCTTTAAATCACAGCCTCCAACAGCTCCAGAGGTTCCTTTTCAAGCTTAGACAAAACAACATTTGTCTCTTTAGTTCAAGGGACAGCTTCACAAAACTGGTGAAGTGAAACAACCAACGCCATATTAAGACAGTTGAATGCAATTCCTGCAAAAGCATTCTGCTGGGTCACATCTCAATATGTTTAATTTAAAGTAAAGATCTAAGATTTTAATTCAGTTATCTCTTAACAATGTTAACTTTCTGAGGAATGATGTAACATACCTGTTTAGACATCTGCCACACACAATCTATGAACTGGAGAAAGATGGGTGATCTGTCTGCATCGGCATGATTTTTATCACCGTGGCCTATTCTCTGAAACAAAACAACACAGCCTCCTGTTAACCAAAACAGTCTATTTTGGTTTACAGGCAATAAAAATGTTTTCTTACTTTTCATTAGAATATTAATGCTTCTGTCACAGAGCAACCTATTATGATTTGAAAATTAGTTATAGCACCAAGGCAGAGGTTCAGATATAGAGGTACTGTCTGAGCTGTCCCCAAGATGTCTTGAGAAAAATCTCAAAATGATAATTGGTCCTGTTATAAAAACTTGGGTAGTTATTGAAGAAGCAGAACTGTTAAAGCATCCATTACTTTGCAAATACTCAAGCCACAGTTTGTCTCCTGTTGTAATTTAAGCCACTGGAAGACCCAGATGATCACAGTAACCACACAGATTTTCCTCTTCCCTCTCCACTCTTGAACCTAAAGATTCCCCCTGAGGCAAACAGTATGCACGAGTGAGCTCAATGAAACTTCCATGTTCTTGACAGAAAACTAATCCACATTTTTAAAGTTTGGGTGAACTTTTTATTCTGAGGAGTTCAAAGTTCAAATCAAAGGAATTCTCTCCACAGAAAGAAAAGTAGATTTGGTAAAACTGTTTCCTTCCATTTTACATTTGATATCTTATATCTGAGAACAGATAAACGATTTAGAGCAGAGAGATTCTATTCATTCCATAATTCTGCTTGAATATACTTGCCTGGAGGAGACAGAAGAAGACCAGGGATGTTGGACTGTATGATAGCAGGCTTAATGTTTTAAGGACATGAAAAATGATAAAACCAGTACACTACCCTCTACAATGATTTGCAAGATAGCTTTAAAAAATGAATTGAAAGGCAGAAAATAGCAGGAGGTGAAGGACTGCAGCTCAACTCAGTCAACAGAAGCAACGGACTATAAAAGCACTACAGGAAAGACAAACAAAGTGGCCTCACTCTCCAGCTTTCATGGTTTAAGATAACAGTCATCCATATGTTCAGTAAGGAATAGAAGTCCTTTCACTTCCACTATGGCTAGCAGTTTGAGGATGTCTGAGTATTTTCCATCTATAATTACATCTATGTCTCATATTTCTTACATTAGAACGCATTATTAGAACAACATTCCCCAGAGGAAGCAATTTTATCATCTGGACAGTGCATGAAGTTCACTATACTTCAAAAAGCTAGGGTGGGGAATTCCTTTTCAACAGGAAACTTATTGTGGGCTTCATTGTATATAAAATAGAGAGAGGAACTATTAAGTAGCCTACTATTTAGCTATTTGTTATTAAAACATCCAAATTGCAACACACGTAACATGAAAACATGAAGTTTGTTCTCAGACAATGTAAGAAATACCCTACTTTTCAACTCCCCACTTGAGGGAAGGAATAACAGCAGTGGTTTCGGAGACAAGGTTCAGGAAATGCTAATTGCATTGAAGCACTAAGTCCTCACTATTAAAACTCACAGCTCTATCAACAAGTTACCAAAAAACCAGAGCATGTACGATCAAAACATTTTCTGCTTGCGTTAATCAGCTTTTATCAAAGAGCCACAGAATCATCTAGGTTTGAAAAGACCTTTTAGGACCATCAAGTCCAACAGTTAACCAAACACAGCCACCTCCACCACTAAACCACGTCCCCAAGCGCCACAGTTAACAGACTTCTAAATGTCTCCAGAGATGTTGACTCAACCACTCCTACAGAATATTATGAAATAAACAAACCATCAAATCAAAACGTATGGTATTCTCAGAAAACAGCAGATGACTACAGAAGAGCAGCTTCAACCACTTCCAAAGATTACCACTTGAGTGAGCAACTTGGGAAAGTGAAGCAGTAGTTTAAACGAAAGCAAGTTACCTATATCACCCTTATTGCTGCTCATTGTCAAGACATGAACCAGTGGACTGAGCTAGTCGCCCCAAAGGGGTGTAAAAGTCTTACCTCACTAATAGGAGAAAAACATCTGTTGAAAGAGAACAAACTCCTTTAACTGCTCAAACTGAAATTAATGGTTTCATAAAAAGAATCATGGATTATTTCATTCATAATGGTGAAGGACACACAGATCTCTCTTTTTAAGCTTTGTGTTAAACCATAACTTACGTACTAGGCTACAAGTCTCCTGGTTATGTGAACTAATTTTATCTGCACCATGCCTGTAATCCTTTTTAAAAATACAAAAAAGGATACTGGAATAACAAGACAAGTCAGTGTTTTCTCGGGGCTGTACAGAGACTTCAAAGGTTTATCTAACACATCACTTGTAGAAGACTACAGGTAAGTACACAAAAGGACTGGACTACAGCAGATATCACTCCCAACAATCAAAATGCAAATCTCCCAAGCCTCAAAGCACTTTTAGAATGCCAGATCAAAGCCAGCTGCAGCCTACAAGCACACTTCAGTGCTGAAGTGATTCATGCAGAGTAGCTATACATGGATTTTCAAATGACTGAGACGCTCTTGCAAATGCAAAATGGGCATGAAATACACATAGGTATATTTTTCCATTTCTCAACTTTTCCAGATTTTAGCACCTTTAAGTAATATCTTTTGAATACTCCATAAGGGACCAATTGTCTGTACAAATAACTTCTACTGAAAGTGTGGAAACTTCTTACTGTCAATTACAAGGTTCAGCTCTCAACTTATGTTTTCTGCTTACAGGTTCCAGCACACCCTCCCTGGCAAGCTATTCTGCTTCTCTACATTTCCCAGTTAAATGTTAGCTAAAATATTTAAGAGGAGTTCCACTAAGACTCTGAAAAGTTTCCTAACACAAACACTCTTGACTTTGCATTACACGTGGATAGGATATCAAGGACTTGCTACGGATAATTTTCACTTAACCTTCTAAGCACTCAGAAGACAACTGAATAGAACTAGAGGCAGCATTACTAGCAACAGTATCTAGAGAGCTATTATGACAATTTAGAACATTTAGAAAGTAGTATTTGGAATATTACTTAAAAGACATTGGCTAGACTCATTCACCTGCCGTTCCTGACATTCAAAATACTCCAAAGAGAGGGTGAGGGAGAAGCTTCATGTCCTAACCTCACATGATCATCTTCTGAGAAGTTTTGGTGGACATAATTTTTCTGCCTTCTCATTTTATTTGCTCAATAACCACACTAACTTTAGCAATTCTGCATTTTAAAGAGGATGTGAACGTCAAAATGAGTTCTCAAAGGAAGCATAGCAAAAACATATTAAGCAAAGAGGTTAATACTCAAAATTATATTACCTAAACAGGTTATATAACAATCACATTTGCACTGTAACAAAAAGAATTATCCAACTTTGACACAATTAATTGTGTAAAGCTTTCCAGGATGCTACTGTTACATAGTCTCTGCAATTATCTTCTAATTCTTACCGATGCAAATTTGTGTCCAAAGCTTATCCACTCTTTTTGCACCAGAACTTCAAAGCCTTCAATGGTTCTGTAGTAGCTGTCTAGCATCAGCATGGCCAGCGACGTCAGCTGTGCAGTCCGGTCCCAGCCATCGCTGCAGTGAACCAACACAGAGCTCCTGCCTGAGGATACCTTGTCAGCCACTTGGATAGCTCCTGTCAAGACAAGCTGGCAAAGAGGAACAGACACCAAATACCAAAGATTAGTGTTATCATTTTAACAGAAATTAATTGATTTCATAGAACCACAGAATGGTAGGGATTGGAAGGGATCTTTAGAAATCATTCAGTCCAACCTCCCTGCCAAAGCAGGTCCCATCGGAACGTCTCCAGGCAGGTTTTGAAGACCTCCAAGGAAGGAGCCTCCACACCCTCCCTGGGCAGCCTGTGCCAGGGCTCCCTCACCCTCACAGTAAAAAAAGTTTTTTCTTAAGTTTAAATGGAACTTTGTGTTCCAGCTTCATCCCATCATCCCTTGTCCTGTCACTAGATACAACAGAAAATAGATATATTTGTATGTAGGCAGTATCTACATTGATACTGTTTCCATTAAAGGACCTAAGAGCAGTGTGCAGTTAATCAGAAGAGAATTTTCTAGGATATCAAGTACATTTCTTGTATAGAGAAACAGATTGGTGTCCTAATCCCTTAGTAAGATCTAATTAATCTCACAGTAAATTCTTAAAAAAAAGGAGGAGGAAACAGTACCACTGATAAACTGAAGAACATAAGCTTCTTTTTTAAAGAAAGGGAGGATTTAACATAGAATATACTCTAAAAATTCTGTATTTCATGGGACTCCTTGCTTTAAATCCAATTACTGAAATACCTCAGTTGTTGGAAAAAAGGAACTCGTACCCTTTTCCTATGCTTATTTTCCAAATATTAACTCAAAATAAAAATGGTATTAAGTAGGATTCATAACATAATGCTCTAAATATTTTTGCACAACTACACTTGCAGCAAGAGGTTCAAAGGTCAACTAGTAAGACCACTGGTGAATTTGTGTTTTATTTATGCTTCAAGATGAAAATCACAAAACAAAAATAAATGTACAAGTTTTAGTTACAAAGCCATAATTCATAAAATGAAGTCCCATACATACAGACAACTACCTACTAATCCTTTGTAATGACAGCTGTCTGCAATCCTGTATTGACAAAAACCAAAATCAAATCAGTTCCCATGCATATGAAGACAATTAGACTAACTATGCATTCCTCCATTAAAGACTGACATTTGACTTGAGGCAGACAAACATTGAATTCCACCTACTGTTGCTTAGTCATGACATCTCATAACATACTCTAAGACTATCTGGCAAAAAGCCAACACTCAGTGATGTTGTTTTTGTCATCCCAGTAGTTTGACGAGTTCCACATCAGGACTATCTCAACATCTAGCAAAGAAAGCAAACCTGATATAACAGATTTTGACAAATATTTTTTCAACCAGTAGAAAGTTACCTTTATATGTTCTAACCAATGGGTTGATTCCAGACTGGACAACCAGTGTGATTCTTCCACATTAGGGTAAACAATGTCCTTCAGCTTCTTCAGTGATTCCCGCATGACGTGAATATTATGAATGTCCAAAAAGAAAAGTTCTGCATTGGGATATGCATCTTCTCCTTCATATCCTCCCCCAGTTGCCTACAAACAAGAGACCTAAAATTAACTGCTTGGTTAAAACCCAAGTCTCAGATAGCTTGAGAATCAAATGTTGGAGACAATACTTGAGGGCTTTCCTTTGTCTAAACAGGCAAGGTGTATTAGGCAAAACATATTGGCAAAAAGACATTTAAGTTGCTCCAGCTAGCCCAGTTCCTTTCAAAACCTTAAGAAAAAACCCTAAAAGGAAAAATTAATTATTTTAGACTAACACAAAAAGGTGGTTTGTGCTGTTTGGTCTGGAGACCTTAGAATAGGATTGAGCCAGCCAGCTAAGGGACAGTGAGACAGCACTGCATCAGTCAGCACTCAGGCTGCTTTGAGAATAGAAAGACCTCTGTACTTTCCTCTTTACTTTTTACATTCACGGTGGAAACAGCTTTTCCTTGACCACTTGACACCAAATGTCAATACTTTTTTTCTTCATTTACATTCTTATTTTTCCCCTCCAAGGATTAAACAAACTCATGTTTCTGAACACAAAATGAATCAACTTACTTTCCAGAGAGATTACATTTTAATAAAGCCTTAATAAAGTTCATTACACAAAACATCAATTACTCATGACATATTAGATCACTGACAGGGAATAATAACTGCTCTTTTCTCTGTTTCTGTATCAATTAGAAAGAAATTCAGTCAAAAGGATTTGCCTGTTTCTTTACACCACCCATTCAAGACAGCAAACCTCAGATTTACCAGAAAAATTGCTTCCAGAAAAAAAAAAACCCTTTCTTGTGTTTCAACTGCCTAGTTATTTACTATTAAAACTAAACTGATATTGAAATGGATAAAAACAATAAAGTGTTTGGCCAAGTAAAATCAAATTTAAGAGTTAAGAATAAGCTATGTTTCACTGAAGAATTAAGTTCAAGATCCTTATATTCCACATCTAAGTGGTAAATTAGTAGTAATATTAACACTTACTTTAACTTCTCTAACATGAAATTTTACTGCTAAAGAATAAATGTGCTTTTAGACTGTTATGAAATTGAAGAGCAACATAAGTAGCAAGTCTATTCTGCTGGTGCACTCTCAGAACATTTAATCACCACTGTGGTAGAGGATGTGCCTGGTCACAAAAGGAAGCAGAAAAACCAAACATATTTTAGGACACAGTTCCACTTCTTCCAATGATAGTTGTAAAATCACAGCATCTTCTGCAGACAAAAATCATGCCATGCCATGAATTGTCATCAGTAAATTCTGCCTTTATAAGCCACTAAGAACCACCAACTACACATCAGATAACAACCTAAAGCATGGCATAAAATTTCCCCATTAGTACCACCTGTATTTCTGTACAGTAGCACAGTATCTATTCTATGCTCTCTATCTCCTTCCTCAGATGTGGAGGTACTCTCAGAGCTGCCAGGCTCTGCTGTAAGAGAAGTAATCATTACATTTTCCTCTTTCCTTTGAGGATTATGAAGTCCTGGAGAGGAATGCTTGCAATTTTTGCATCAGGGCTGCTGCAGCTCCTACTGACTGTGTGGTCCTGACCCACGTACAAAGAACACAGGAATGCATGAGTGTCAGAGCCCAAGACTCTGCATATATTCATTCTCACAGCTCTTCAAGAAAACTTTTTTCAGTGCTGATGAACACCGGATTGCCCTCTGTACATCACTGTCCCTCAGACCCAGAAATGCACTCTACTCTGATTATTTCATATTTAGATATACCAGGAGTTAATCAGAACACATAAGATCATTAAAAAAAAGCTGAAAACTGTGCTTGAATAGATTTGTGTGTATGAAGTTTGGCCGTAATACATCTTTGAAACAAGTGGGATAATATTTTGAGTTTGTCCAAGAACTGGGAAAAAAAATAAAAGTAAGAATTGACATTCCTACCAAAAGGCAGGCAGGAGGACCTCATGTTTTGTTCACACATAAGAATTCAGTATGCAGAGGATAATGCAATTTGTAGACTAAAATGCAAGCAACTGAGGCAGACTCTCTAAATACAAACCAATAGTCCCTAGGATAGAGTCTCTGCAAGAATGTGTGCTACATAAAAAAGAGCCTTATCTTGTGATTAATAAATTACATTCTCTATTACAGAGAAGAAGGCTGTAAAAGTATAGTCCCGTGATTTTAAATTGCACAGAGCAAAACACTAACATTATTGTCCCTCTCGAATTCTGAATCCACATAACAACTGTTATCATATCAACCTCTCAGAGGAAAACAAGTTTTACCATTTCATACTCTTTTGAGCACGAACATTGAATAGGACTCATTCCACTAAATTAGTGTTCATTCTGTGCCAAAAATCTATTCAGAAGCTAGAATTCCTCCTCTGTCAGATAAGCACACTCCTCATTTCAGAAAGATCTCAAACCCTCATTAAAAGAGGGACACTGAGGTGCTGGAACATGTCCAGAGATATGCACTGGAGCTGGGGAAGGGTCAGGGATCACAAATCTGATGAAGAGCAGCTGAAGGAACTGGGAATGTTGAGTCTAGAGAGGAGGAGGTTGAGGGGAGATATGACACTCTCTAAACTACCTGAAAAGAGGTGGTAGTGAGGTGGGGGCTGGTCTTTTCTCCCAAGTAAAAAGTAATAGGACAAGAAGCAACAGCCTCAAGTTGTACCAGGGGAGATTTAGATTGGAGATTAGGACAAATTTATTCAACAAAAGGGTTGTCAAGCATTCAAACAGCCTGCTCAAGGAAGCACTGGAATCATCATACCTGAAAGTAATGAAAACACATGTGGTGCTGAGGGACATGCTCTAGTGGTGGTCACAGCAGTGCTGGGTTAACAGTTGGACTGGTTGATGTTAAAGGTCTGTTTGAACTGAAACAATTCTGCATGACTTTGTGTCCTTCACTGCTTCTCCCTAACTAGGCTTTTCATATAAACATGGAGCACACCCACATCCACCAGTGCTCTACGCCCAATACAATGCTGGCACACTGTGACTGGCATTATCTGAATATGCCTGAACAATCTGGTCTTCAGGTGCAAAAATTTAAAAAATCAAGGCAGAGAGGCACCTTTTCTTCTTGAAAGACTGGAACAGATGATGTTCCAAGGTCCCTTCCAACTTCAGCTGTTCTATGATTCTGATCCCTTTTAGGCTTTAATCACAGATTAGTAAAGAAATGGTCACTTTGGCAGATGGAAACACTACTTCTCTTACAGCACTTAACTACAGGCAACTAGGGAAGAATAAGTAATCGAGGAACCCAAGACCATACTCACACTGGTGTTTAGACTGCAAACAAGCTGTGATGGATGCCCAGGTCTGAAGTGGTTAGGAAGAACCAAACAAACAATACCTATCAGCAGGCACACAGCCTTCCAGGCTAGAATTTTCCCAGAGAGTATGAAGCAGAGCTGTGACTTGCATAGAGGTGGCAGATCATTCCAAAAGAGGACATGCTCTACAGCTCAACCTACATCCACCTTACAGTGCAGAGTGTAGTCATATCTGATTACAGTCCCATGCTAATGTCTGTGCTTGACAGATAACAGACAAGGTAAAGCCTGTCTGGAAAGCTACATATAGTCCTGAAACTCTGCTTATGACCTACTTTAGGCACTTGTGTCCTTTCATGGCCTTCAGCCTCAGTATTTGATTATGTAAATATATATTTAAATATGTGAACTGATCTACATTAAGATTACTACTGTTCCCAAAAGCCTCCTCACAGAAAACTTAGTTTGAAGTCTCCCTCCAACCTCCCCCTTCATACATAAAACTATTAAGCACGGGTTTACCTTGTTTGCAACTGCATTGACATTGGGCCTAGCATCGTAGATGGTCAGTTTTGAGATCTGCCCGTTAGCCTCCCTGATGACATCAAGGTATCTCTCATCATCTTTATTCCGCTTGCCACTCATCCCAACGAGGGGCTGACTGCAGCGCATGATAACCGCTTGAGTCTCTGGGTGAATCCACGACAGAACCTAGTCACATGCCAAAAAACACAGTAGAAGAAATACATTTTATTGAAAAATTGGCACTTAAATATTTAAGTTACATTCTTTAAAACAGACAGTATGAAAATTAACATTTTTTATTCTATTTCTTCAAAAGATAACTGTCAGAAGTCTCAGCTGCTTCCACTTTAGTCTCCTAAAATGTAATAAGTCATCTTTAAAAGAGTTCATTCTCTTAGATGTTTCATTCTTATTGAAACTATATTAAGCTACATAATCCAGTGCATTTTCATATTTTCCTACAAGTCTCAGGTTGCACAAATAATTCTGAAAAGCAAACTGGAAACAAACAGCAATTGTCTGCTGAAACTAAGAAACAATTCAGAAGAATGAAGTCATTGTAGAAATGGTGACCATAATGCTCCCAAGCCTACAGGAACAAGTTTTTCCTTTTCTTGGATAAGGAAGGAAAGTTGAACCTTTCTGCAGAATCTTTAATGTTTTCCCTTCTCTTTAAAGTACATTTTGTTCCTCAGCTCTCTTTACAAAGAGGAGGCAGTGGAGTTGTTGTTCTGAGTCGGAAGTGACTTATTGCAAACAAGAGATAGTGAGCTGCCCAGGGAGCAGTTTGCAGTGCAAGAGATTAAAAGATAAACACCCCAAGAAGCAAACAAAAATGTCAACTTCATCACTGAAGAGTATTAAGAAACAGTATTCTCACTTAGTCTGAAAGTTGTGGATTACAGAGTGAAAGAACAACGGTTCAAAAACTTTTCTAAACTCAGCAGAAAGTATTTACTCCTGAAATACAACCCTTAGAGCTGTCAGTGTGTCTCATGTGAGCATGACTCGTTATTTCCTGACAATAATGAAATTATTAAGCACCACTGTACAGGCATACAAAAGCCCTGTCATGAATTTTGAGATGACGGAGAAAATACAGCTAGGTTACAAAAACTATATTCATGTACTATATATTTAACATATATCTATACACATTAGATATTATACATATATCTGTGTATATATATAGTAAATTTGTAATTACAGACCAGTCTGTCAGTAAATACATGTAGGAAATGTTTATCGTATTGCATTTCAGATCTGTTTGAAATGAACTGAGACTCAAGGCAGCTTTCTGATCCTGGCTAAGAATGTAGCACCTACTCTGAGTTGGTCAGATTGAATTATTACAACTGATTTTATCATGACAGAAATGAGCATTTTCTATAGTGCTGTAAAGTGCCAACACAAAAATTCTCTCAAACAACTTTAGTTACAGAAATATACCCAAAAATTCAAAAGGGTTTATCTTAAATTCCACAGTCAAGTTTAAGGGACTAAAAGCCCAAGAAACTACGCATGAAGTCTTATTTTAAGACTGACCACTGGAACGATGTTTAACTGCCATGCAGTTTGCTTGCCGAAGGAGAACCACTTTTTATGTGCATCCAACAACAGTCAAGCTAGTACAAGTGGCAGTCTAAGGCTCATACTTCATTAAGGACATCTGCAATGCTGGCAGTTGTTACTAGCAGAGTCACATTAAAATCAACTAAGTTGGAATGGATGACTGTTGTATGGGAAAAACAAACGTGGCTTAGCCAAGAGACTAGTTTCAAGCAGTAAAAACCAGCAGCCAAAGTTATTTTGCTGTAACCATTTCCAGAAAAACCATCCTCTGTGTCACGTTCAGCAAAAAGCTGTTTGGATGCACACACTTGAAACTTGCTACACCATAAGGTAACTTGCATCACATAACACTCACCGGGATTCTATTTCGGGACCTAAAGGCAGCAACTTTTTTGAGGTCCTCGTCCGTGGCGTTATATGGCACCACCAGGAGCGAGGGGTACGTGTCACACAGCCCGTAGTGTTCATTGATGAACGTCACTCGCCACCGCTCGTTAGGCAGCCCCTACAATGTAACACAAAGGCTCTCCATGTTCTTTTTGCCTGTACAAATAATAATTCTGCTCTTGAATTTTACATGAAGTTATGGCCACAGGGTGGCAACAAGCTACCAATTTAACCTAACTAACAGCAGTTTCAAAACAATTGAAGACAAAATGATTACAAAACCACACAAAACAGCTCATTGCTGATGGATTCACACTCTTACATGCACAATTCCATCCTTACAAGTTTCAAAACAATGAATCAAACTAGCAGATGGGTACTTCTTCAGCTATGGGACTGAGGAAAGAAAACTGCCTCCTCTCCTTCTCCAAACCTTTGCCTTTCCAATTTGTATACTGGAGAGGGAGTGTTGTCCTGAGAAGACAGCAGGAGGAAGTCTTTAGGTTAAAAAAACAAGATTCAAGGTAGCTCTCTTACTGCAAAAGTTTTAGTTGCAGTCTGCTCAGTAAAGCATTTCACAAACAGCAGCCAGGAAATTGAGAAGGACTGATAAGCCCTCCACACAGACAAAAGCATAGTGGGGTTTGTATTTTACCTTCTTTGGGTCTTAGGCCCCTAAACCTTGAACCAAGAAATGAGGGAGGGGAAAAAAAAGTAATCTAAGAAAGTCCTTATTGCTTGCTATGGGTTTTTTTTAAGACATGTCACATTTAAAGCAAAAATAAATTGCCTAAAAGCCACTTTTAAAGTTCAATCTACTGTCCTCTTTCAGTAGTGTTTTTCCTAAAGCACCTCAAGAGCAAGGCAGAATACTGAGATGTAAGTAACTTCTGTAAATCAACATTGATTCTAAAATAAGCTGACTGTATTCTCCTCCTTCACTTCAGCAAAAATAGATCAAATCAAAGACCAAATGAAATGTGTATTTGGGACAGTGTAGTTAGGTGTTTGGCACATTGTCCGACTCCAGCTCACTGAAGAGTGGCACATTGTAAGAGCTATCAGTAACTTCCTTCAGAGTGAAAACTGCCTTCCTGTGACATTCTAATTTTTTTAAAGGTTCTGGGCTTTTATTTAATGTCTATTCTTTTTTTCAAGATGGAATTACATCTTGTCCCATTCTCAACTCCCTCCACCGAAGAGCTGAGAAAATAAATGTTCAAACACTAATTTTTCCATGTCAGACATGAAAGCACGAGGCCCCTGCAACCTTACCAACTTACCTGTCTCCTGTACTCAGACATGGGATTGTACACCATCCACCCATTCTCAGAAAACTTCTCTTCATTTAAAAATGCAAAAAAAAGCTGTAGGATGTAAAAGACACTTATTACACCAAACTCTGACTGAAAGTGGCAAATATCACCAGGCTCATCACCAGGAATATCCTAATGCCCACCACAAAATAGGACTGACTTTTCCATGCCAGCCTCATCCATTTAAACCTAGTACTTATAAGGATTTAAAACTAAAAAGCGAGAAGGAACAAACTACAGATCTGCTACTGAAATAATGAAAATGTGACAACAGTTAAGAAGTGACAAAGCAATAAAAGTTACCAAGATTTAATTGTTGGGTTTTATTTTTTTACTGTCAGGAGGTTGAAACTTTCAAAATAGTTTATATTGGTTTATTTCCTGTGTTTCATATCTTCACCAAATACCATCCTCACCAAGATCTCTCCAATAGGTACAGCAGCAATTACTACAGAAAATATTAGAGGTTAAATGCAATGTATAGAAAGGGTTTAATTGCTTTTTAATGCCATTAGGAAGCAGCCTTTTTTCTGCATCCCCTCCCCAGTTAAGCCTTACTAACAGAATCCAGTTTACTGTAAAGCTCCACTACCTACTTTTCTCTTGCTTTGTGGCTCACTCTCAAGACCCATTTATACAACTCTGCATCCTCTCACCCAAAATTCCGACAACTTCCTCACACCTTTTAGCTTCCTTCTTCTTTTAGCCAATTCCAAGTGGGCTGTATTACTTAAATCCTTTTTTTCCTGGCTTTGTTTTTGTAGTTTCTGATGAAAGCAGAAGTAATGTTTATTTTAAGAATATCCTTCATTGAAAAAAATTATTTTGGTGACATCTGAAGTATTTGTAAGCCACCTGGATCGTGAAACAAAGTTCTTAAGAAAAAGAAAACACAGAAGGCTCCTGTCCTGAGCTAACTGAGTAAGAGCAGAAAGCATTCAGGAGTTCATTAGTAACAAAAAAGAAGCTGAAAGTCTCCTAGCTCTTTAAAGACATGAAAAGAAGAAACTGAATGCTAAACCAAACATCCCAAATTGGTGTAGACCTGAACTAAGCAGAAATGCAGAAAACCTGGCAAGCAAAAAGAAAAAAAATGGTGGTTGAGGCACCATGATTACATCTACAGAGCCAAGGCAACGCTTCACACCTACACCAGAGGTTTCTCTAGATCTTCTGAAGGCAGACTGCAAACTGCTCAAGGCAATTCTGCTCAGCCTAATATGTGACAATGGTTTTAACAGCACACAGCTCTAAACAAAACACCAACCTGAAAGCCTCCAGATGGGTTTTTTTCCTTATGTATTTCAAATCAGCAAGTATTTTAAAAGGATGTTACTGCTCACACAAGATACTGATTTAACTTAAAGTTCCAGGGGGATGAAGTATTCTAGAACAAGTACATTAATTGGCAAGTTTGCAGACAGAAAAAAAATGCATTCACAAATTGTGAATGTCTTCATTTTTAAAGAGGGAGTTCTCGAGTGTAGGTAAACATTATGGATTCCTTTGACTAAGTGAACTGCTATCAATGGGGATGGGAGGTGGGGGAAGAGATGAAAAAAAAAAGGAAAGAGGTGGACATCAACTGTATCAGAAAAAAAAAAAATTCCATTAGAAGTAGATGCCAGTATCAGAAGTTAAACACAAAAACTGAAAAGGGTTGTTTTTGCAAACTGGGAATACAGCAAACCAGGAATATCACTACCTAAAGCAGTAGATGTGACTTCCTGAACTGTTAATAAATAGCTACCTCCAAGAACCATTCCCTCCTCCCCAAAGGAATTTGCCATATCCCAAAGAGCAACTATGCTAAGAATTCACCAAGGAACCAGAGACGAAGATGAATCTTATCACAGCAGGAAACAGAAACACTGGAATTATAAAAGACACTTGAAAAACGTGATACCTGTTACATAGATGATTTTACTGATTATTAACACATTAAGAATGTGCTGCTTCAAAGTAGAAATAAACAAATGGCAGCTATGCTGATTGTGTCACCCACAAAATGATCCACATGAAATCAGATGGAAAAGCACATTTTGTTTTCACCTTTGAAAAACCAGGGCTTAATTTACTATGCACAAGGAGAGGATGCACACAATCATTTCTGAAAGGACAATGTCCTACTACACAGGGCCTGTTTCATTTAAAACACTGAGCTACAGCAGCTTCACCACATCTTGTGCAACAGCTTTCAGTCACACAACCCACAACTATTAAAGCTGACAATTAAGCTTCATCAGCTCTGTTGACATTCCAGGTAGGACAAATTCTTCCTACATTGCTCAAGAAAAAAAATAAATCATTAGTAGCCTGGATCAACCAGAAAAAATCTGAAGCCTAACAAGTATAAGAACACTACAATGAATGCAAAGGTGTAGAGAGTTTATACTCAACATTTTCATGAGCAACTCAGAGAAAACTCTTCAAGCAAACTGGCCTTCCAGCTAGCTCACAGAAACTTGAATAAAGCACAGATTTAGCCTAAGTTATACTGATCACTGGATTTATCACACATTTTGGGTTCAAAGCAGGATAGTTTACAGTCACTTATAATGTACTGATTGACCATATCTGTTTGGAGTTAGATGGAAGTTAGTGCTGCATGTCTGATGGAAGCACATCAGTTCCTATTAGTACATTAACTAATTAAAAATCAGTGTCAAATTTTTTACAGCTGCCATGGAAAATGGAAAGAAGAAATCAAGGAAGGCATTAAAGAAGAAAAAAAGGTATAGTAAATCACCACTCAGAGAACTGAAGGCTTGTGATTTATCAATACCTGTAGCTGGCAAAAGTAATTAAGACTTTACATATAACATTTTCTGCAAAAGCAAGTGAAAGCTTCTCTGCATAGAATGGAGGAGGAACATCATTGCAGATCCACAGTCTAAAAGCAGAAGACTACTACTTCACACTTTCAAATCTTGTAATATTTTGGTAAGCTACTTTTTATGCTTCACTGTGCAAATAATTGTTTACTTTCTTACAGGTGCTAACCTGCAATTACTATGCACACAGGCTCTTCTTCAGTCCTCCTACAGACTCAGTGCTTGCCTTCAACTGTCCATTTATCATTACCGTTTTGCACACAAAAATAATATGCAATGCACTGCTTGCTCACAACACAATGTAGTTCTGTGAGATAAAGGAGGGAGCAGCTGCAGCCTGACAACACAGTTTGGCAAGCAGTCTATTTACATATAGTTCTGTGTTTATTTGTGGAATCACAGTACATAAACACATGCTCTACTTATACATGAGCATAACATATATACAATTTATGAAATATTTGACCAATCTTTACTCATTACAAAAGCAGCAGCAAAACTAGAACATTACATACAGGCAAAGAAATTGTATTTTTCTCTTTTTAGCTTACTACTTTATGCTCTTCATACATGATAAATCACTAAGCTTTCACTCAGTGAAAAAGGCTGCCAGTTTCTCAGTGTTTAAAAATAAAGATATCATTATCTTTGCCTGTGATATGCCATTACTACAACCCAGTTACATCTTATCTGTTCACCTAAAAACTAAGACCAGACATTGTCGTGTTTACATAATTAACTTCTGATCATTTGTGAATGTGACAACCTTACACCATGATTGCACTGAGACTGACATCAGTCATTCAGAAAGAAGCCTCAATACATCTCTATAAAAACAAGTGCTCCATTAGTCAGGCAGCTATGCCAGGCCTCACTGAGATCTAAAAATCATCTTTATAGATCCAGTAGTAATACTAGAATGATCTGACTCTCAGATATTTTAAATTACCGGGAGAACTTGCTACATCTGGAGTGGGAGAGGTCAGATAACAGTGTCTCTTATCAAAGCTGGCATGCTCAGAGCTTTCAATGGTTAGAAACAAATACATATCATGTTGGTATTATAGGGGTGAATGATCTTATAAAGATGATGATGTGTAGTTCCAAGATAAGATCAGGAAGTAAAGCAGCTGCTATGCAGAAACTAAACTACAGAGACTAAATACATCACCTTTGGTGGAGTACTACAAAGATTGGGGGTTTGTAGGTTAAAGTTATTTCACACTACTTTCAGCAATGATTTCCTTTCAACTAGCACAAATCTGTAAATGCAACACAGGATTATGGAGAGCAGCTGTTTGTTCCGTATCAACTAAGCTGTCAGTCAGACCAGCTATCTGATTTTACATGATGTCATTGACTCAAGATCTGAATCCCATCTATGCTCAAACTGGAGAGATGCAAGAACTAGCTTCTGGAAGTAAGAACACAGGACAATGCTAAGACAATTGTGGGGCGACAATTGTGAGGGACAATGTGAACAGACTTGTGATTACAAGTTCTCAAACACTGCTGTTGGAATGGTGATAGAGAAAATATCTTGAAAACAGTAAATACACTCCACTCAGAAATAATGTATTTACCACCCATTTCTCCAAGAATGGTTCGGCATGAAGAAGACAGAAGCAAGGTATCTCAGAGCTCTTGTTTAGGACCAACTCTAAGGATATGGTTCCACTACAGATAAAACTCAGATAAATATCTGACAAAAATACAGATAAAAATCAGGACAGTAAAGTTATTGTCCTGATGGTGCCTTCTTTTCATTGCAGAGCTGCACAAAAATCAGTGCTGCTGAACCAGCTGAAAATCAAGGATGCAGTTCCACAAGGTGTTCTGAACAAAATTACCAGTTTAACACTGCTAAAAATAGGACATCTCTCTCCCTTCTCCACTCACATGTGCTCTCTTGCAGTGGTTCTGGTGCATACTAATGTCAAACAAGGTCTCAAATTATTAAAAATGGCATCAGAGTAACTCACAAAACAGTAAGTTGTATAAGTGAGCTACATTGGCTTACTTTGTGATTACACAACTGTCAGTTTGGTATAAAAGGAATAATCAAGCACTTGGCTGGAACACAGAGAGAAAGAGACACAGAGCTCAGCATTTCAGGAGCAGAGTGTTGTCATCTTCACCCAGATGTCATGTGAAACCACAGCACTCTATATAAAACATCTCCATGATCAAGCTGGCTGCATGGTCACATTGTTAGGGTATATTCAAAGGAGAAGGCAGGCCTGCACAGCCCAGACACTGTCGTATTCAGCTAGTGAAATCTTACTCTAAACCAGCCACTGAAAGAGGTAGTCCCATCATTCCTCTTTATTCACCCATAGATGCCCCAACCCCATTCTCATATTTGGTCAACAAACTTGAGGAAATGACTGCAGAGAGGGACCTGGCTGGGACTTTTGGTGGTCAGCAAACAGAACATGAGCCAGCTATGTGCCCTCATGGGCCACATGGCCAACAGCATTCTGAGGGGCATTAAAAACAGTGAGGCCAGCAGGCCAAGACAAGTTATGCTTCCCCTCTACTATGCCTGGTGAGGCCACATCTAGAGTCCTGTATCAGATTCTGGACTCCTCAGTTCAAGAGAGATAGAGAACTTCTGGAGAGAGTCCAGAGGAGGGCTATAGCAAGATGATAAGGGGATTGGAACTTCTCTCTTATGAGAAAAAGGCTGTGAGACCTTGAGCTGTTCAGCCTGGAGAAGACTGAGACGGATCTTATCAATGCTTACAAATACCCAAAGGGCAGATGTTGAGAGGATGGAGCCAGTCTATTTTCTGTAGTGCCTAGTGACAGGACAAGGAGTAACAGGCACAAGTTAGAACACAGGAACTTCCACTGGAGCATGAGGAGAAAACAGTGGAGTCTCCCTCTCTGAAAGTTTTTAAAACCCTCCTGGATGCATTTCTATGCAACCAGATCTAGATTTACCTGCTTTAGCAGGAGAATTGCACTAGATTCCTAGAGGTCACTTCTAATACCTACTACTCTGTGATTCTGTGACTCAGGGTAAAGGTTTCATTTTTTTTCCTCCTTCAGCATTAGTCCCTTTCAATTCCCTATCTGGTTCATCATGCAGCCTCAAAATCATGCAGAGAAAATCAAAGCAAGAATGAAAACCAGGCAGATATGTCCACCTTTGCCACCAAAAATATCACACACCTGCTTACCTCATTTTAAAGTTAAGAGCTCATCCACATTGTGACATTAGAAAATAAGGGCAGGTGCAACTTGACAATAACACAGGCTGACTTTATTTCACTCTAAAGCAAGAATAATGTCTCACGGTTATACCCTGCTCCAGACATAGCTAATAAAGTATGGCCACATTGTCTCTATCTCTCATCATTATCTTCCCAACTTTTGTGCTTTATTGAATCTGAAGGCAAAATTACCTCTGCCTTGATCAAGATTTTTGTTATTGATCATAACTTTTACTGGCAAGCTATATTAAAAATGGGCCAGGCCATATAATAACGAGCTTTATTTGGTTCAACAGGTACAGCAAATAAAGCAAGAAGTGTACTGCTCCACACATTACTCACTACCACCCCTAGACATGAACACCAGTTCTGTTTTGATGACAAAACCTAATACAAGTGCACATCTCTTCAATATCTTACTCAAGCCCCGCAGCTGGATTGAGTGCCATAAAAACCCCACAAGGAATGCTGCAAAGTCAGTTACTACTGAATTTGTCCACATTCACTACACGCAAATCTACACAGGTCCTCAAGGTAAGAAAAATAAATGCCTTCACTGTAAGAACAATTAAATATTGGACAAGATTGCCCTGGGACATGATAGAATCTATCTCACAGGAAATTTTCAAGACTAGGCTTCATCGTGCCCTGGATAACCTCATCTGTGACCCTGCTTGCCACAGAAGCGTGGACCAGATGATGTCCAGAAGCCCCTTTTGAGCTAAACTTCTCTATAATTTGATAGTTCTACATATAGTTTTCTCACTTTCTCTCCCAGCCTCCTTTCAAAACCCGTCATTTTCTGCTAGGCTTTCAATCAGTCTCTATTGTAAGATGCACGAAATGTCAGCAGTAGAGATATATCCACTTGTACAACAGTTTTCTTTGTAAGTACAACTCCTCACACCTACTCAAATGTAGAAATCTCACTTTCATTTCTTAAGACCTGTTCATCATCACTACAAAGTATTCCAAGCAAAACCATTTTTTTCTTTATGCTTTCATTCCACAGACTGTTTCCATCCAGAGTGCAAAAATTCTGCAAAGAGGTTTTAAAGAATTCAATGTTTATAGCATATAGCCCATTGATTGACATGTATTCTCTGAGAAGGAAATAAGATTATTGCTGCAATCTCATGTAGTCAACAATGCTTAAAAAAATCAAGTTATTAAAAATTAATAACAGAACCTGACAAGATTGTGAGGAGAGCTCTTCCACAATTACCCTGAACAAAAGCAGCTCAATAAAATGTAAACTGAATTTTACAAGACAAAATAAAGGATTTACTACAGAGATATCAAAATGATCCACCAGGCACAGTAGACAGAAACACAAGGTAATGGTTGGTGAATATTCTCATTGCTCAATTGCTTCCATAAGATGGTATTTTTACCTGCAACAAATCTGCATAAATTCATTACTGTACTGACTGCCAGTTACATTTTTCATCAGTTTCATATATAGAACAAGCATTGTCTTATCACGTCTTCTTTTCCTGAAGTAAAAGTCTCTGTGATTCATATTTATCATTTGCCTTGGACACTGCCCAATAATTTAACATTTTCAAGAAATCAAGGCATGTACACTACATTTCCCAATTATGGGAGGACAACTTGTAGTCAACAGCAATGACATCTATATAGACCAGAGGTGCTCAGTAGTGTACCTGAAGTATGGCATATAGCATCCACAGCTTTACAAATACATAGATGTGTTGTTGACAAAGAAAATAAAAACATTAATTCTTGAGTTCATGTTGACACCAGATTCTGTGGTAATTCTTTTTAAGCAGCCATGATGTCCTTCAGTAGGTCAAACAGTTAATTAGTAAGAATTCTGCAGTCAGACAACTCAATAGTATAAATGATGTCACTTACCAAGTTATGTGACTGGGGAAAAGCATATTTTGTTAGGACTTCAAATATATCTCTTCTACTGTGCCCTTCTTGTTTTAATGCGAACCGTAAATTTCTCATATCCTAAAACAAAGGTATTATCTTAAGTGAACCAAAGCAGTACAACACTTCTCTCTGATGTACAAATGCTATATTATACACTAAACATGATTTAGAAGCTGTTTGCAAGACACCTCAAACCACTGTGAATGTTCAGTTTTATTTCTTATCCCATAAAATAGAATAGAGCATAAGAATTCTACAAATAAAGCAGTAGCATGTTCTGTGTGGTGCAAATGCTGCTTTGGCATAAAGCCATCAGAAATAACTGTATGTGATTCACTAAAAAGGTCTCATGGGCTATGGAATGTTTGCAGGGTGGGAGTTAACGCTGTATCCAAAATGAAAATTTGCCAATAATCTGTCTAAACTACATTGTCCCAAGCTATTTTCTCATCACTAACGTCAAAAATAAGCAATCTGCACATTAACTACTCAGAATCAGATGTGTACACATTAATGAGTCAAATACAGGATCTTGAATTTTCCACTGGGAACTCTCCAATAACCATATTTTTCACAGCAACATGATTTCTTCGGTGAGACTAAGGAAACAGGTAGCTGTTACACAAACTTTTCACTGCCTTTACAGCTTGCAAAACCCCCACCTGAGGTGTTCCTCAAAGATTTGAGATTATTTAAAAAATTGCTTTTAGAACAAATGAAACAGTGAAGGATAATGCCCAAAAGTAAGACAACTGTGCAAAACTTCTTGTCAGTTGGTGATTCAGAAAGGGACACCAACCCCTCTCTCCTTGCATAGAGAGGACACCTAAACAGCCCTTTATACAAAAGCTATTTCCCTGTCCAGTTCCAAAAAGCTCTTTTTAAATTCAGCTGTGAGGAACATGGGTTTTTTTTTTACATTCCTATTAATAGGTACATGGTAAGAAAAGGCATCTCTAGATTTCATTTCCTATGGAATTGTTGGAAAGTCTTACTTTACAGGTTATGTCTAATCCATAAGAGTTCTCTCCTCTGCTTGAAGCTCCTCCCATTTTTTCAATCCTTGAAATTACACCCAATGGAACATTCAATACCACAACTGGATCCTGCAAGGGAAGTTTGAGTAAGGAAAAGATTAACATGAAAAAAGGAATCCGGCATAATACTCTTGTGCATTCTAGAATAGAAGAGAGACACAAAATACACAAAGGAAGCAGGAGTGTGTTTTGCTTGTGAGTCTCTCCTTCCAACATATTATAAAGTTTGTACAATCACTCTACAGCCTTGAACATCATCTACCTTAACATGTAGCAAAAATACTTCACACCTAATACAGTGGTCAGGGAAAAAAAGGTGGAAACACACTAAAAGGTGCCTTCTACTACATTCTTCCAACTACCTCTGCTTGCTAGACTGCTTTTTTGATATATGGAATTAAGTAGAAGCAAACAAAAGACATTACTAGTAGAGCCAGCTGCAACCAGAAAGACCTCAGTTCAATAGTCTGATATAGTTCAACAGTTAACAACATATGAAACAGATAAACACATTTTATTCTCTTTCATTTTGCTGCTTATCTTCTTCTCCTCTCCCATATGAGGGTCTATTGATCAAAGTATTTTTCTTTTCCAACAGCAAGGACAATCAAAATCATGGTTTGCTGATAGCCATTTTAAGAACTATTGCACAACATCAGCTGCTGCCCTTGCTCTAACATAGAGTAGGTGTAAACAGCTATCAAAAAAGCTCCAACAGACAAAAGTATCAATTCAGTGTGAATAAACTGTAACTTCAACAGGCAAAAAAAAAAAATCACACTTTTACAAACATGTTAAACTTTACAAAACTTCAGTTTTTATACAGACTTCTCAGTGGCACAAAGAAAATGACTGTTTAGTCATTACACAATTCAGATATGGTTATTACAACTGTTACAGGTCACTTCAAGTAAAAAGCCTCCCATGCAATTCCACAAACACACACGTGCCAAAATTACAAGAACAGAATCGGTCACAAAATAAATCCAAAGCAGTGGGAGTGAAGGGAAAGGAGTTTAAAGCAAATTCATCCCACAGAAGTAATTGTGGCATATTACTCACATTTTCCACACTTCTTAGGTACAGCCTGTAGTTTGTGATGTAAACTCTTCCTTTAACAGGACCGTTAAATGGACACATGTAAATAACTTCCTTGTCTGTAAGAAATGCAGCATTTCGTAAAAGATTGCTAAAAGAAAAAAATTAAGAGCTAAGGACAGTGTCAGCTAAGTAACAGTAAAATAAAGAGAGCTGCACTCATAAGAGGTGCTCAGAGAGGAATTGATTTAACAAATAATACATCCAAATTTTGTCCACTCTAAGAAAATGTGAAAATTTCATATACTAAAACTTGCCCAAATTAAATCACCACATTTCAGTAGCCTTCCCTAGTTACACTTGCATTCTTCTCAACATAGGAGAGGGCAGGACTTTGAATAGCGAGCAGATTTAAGTCATCTCTGTGATTACTGAACCAGCCTATTCAGTGTCTCAGAACAAACATTCTTCTGTTGATACTGTTACATCTTTCAGTGCTCCATAAGCAATTCTGCATTAAAGTATGTAGTTCAGGTTATGAAATGTTTAGGGAACTCACCACATTACATTTCAACTTGAGGCAATCAAATAAAGCAGGGCTAGCAGCATTGTTTCAGCAAGGACACTAACAAAACGAGTACTAACACATACTACTCAGAAAAAGAAAATTTAACTGAAGCAATGCCTTTAAAGACTTAAGTGAAGCATTACAAACCATTAATTTCTTTAGCCCAGTCTTTATCTGCCTTCCACAACAAGCACCCTCCCTCCTTCCAGTGTGCTGCCCCAAAGCACCAACAATTTTCATAAGGATCATATCAAGCATTCATCTCAGCCCCACACCCTCTCCCTCGTGTCTTCCCTCATTCAGAGCAATAACTACTTCCTCTGAATCACCACTTTGGTTTCACATCAGCCAATCTAGTTTACAAACCCACCTAACAAATCCTCAGGCACGAGGAGGAAGGAGAAGCTTCACAAATAGAAGTCACACAACTTCCAGTTGCATTCTGAAGCTTCAGCACTAACTTCCATGAGTGGAAGGCTCCACTCCAGGAAGAATCTCCATCAAATGAAAAACCATTGTACACAATACATTAATCTTCCTTACGCTACAACATTACTGCATGTAAAGGCTAAGAAGTGCACACTAGCTATATGCATGTCATGTTGTGTCAAGGAAGCATAAGATTGTACTTAGTCACAGTTAGGATGAAGGTTCCACACTACTTAACAACATAGCAATATACAATGAATAGAAGCACATGGAATTCTGACTTTGGAAAGTTTGGAGGGGCTCTCATCACTAGACACCCACTACTTAGGCTGTAGATAAAATTGAGACATTTGGACATACAATTTCTTTGTTTCAGAAGATCTGTCGTGTGGAAACCAAGATTTAAAAAACTTACTTGTGATAAAAAGTCTCTATCACATTTAAAAATTCATGACATTTTAGCCTGACTTACCCCTGCCTCCAGCACCAACCAGTCCAAATTATGCAACAATCCAGTAGGATACATGGATATTCCAGACTCCTAAACATACACTGCATTAGACAGCTATTTAGCTTCATACCTGTAACTCTTGTCTCTCCTGGCAGACGAGGGATTTCTTCATTTTGTTCCCAGTTAGTTCCATCTTTTAGAGTCTAAAGAAAGGCAAAGACAACAGCATATCATATTTTATTTACAATTACTTCAAGTTTCGGATTAAAAAAAATAATTTTAAAGGTAACTTCTGCATGGGAAAGAACAGATTTTTTCATAATAGAAATCAGTAAACTGAACCAAACCAGGACATATCCCACTATCTTAAACTGTAACTAAGCATTTAAAGATAGAATAGACCTGGAACAGAAGCACAAAAGAAGACAGAAGCACACAGAAGAACAAATAATGATAGCTGCATTAAATTGAAATTCAGTTTCTGTACAGAAGATTCTCTGAAAATTTAGTGATTTAATTTTCCAAGTATGTTGGACTTGGAAGAATAAATCAGCTGAAATCACTGAAGCTACATACTCACAACTATTGCACACAACCTACTCATCCGTGACTTTCCCACATTCAGTAGTTTTTAACAATGATTAATAAAAACCTAATCTTTGTGAATAAAATGCTGGAAAAGCTAATAAAAACCTTAGTTTCTCTTGCACCAAGGTTACACTTTCTTCAGCCATGCAGCATCAAAAAGCAGAAGGGAATGCCATTTAGATTGCCTTAATGTATTTCCCAAAACAGATGAACGTTTTAAAACCGAGCCAGATAAACACCACCAGGTATCACTTATCAACTGCAGTACAGAATCTTTCTACAGCATCCAAGTGCCAACATTTTTCCAGAATGCCACAGAATACCTCAACATGGAAAGCAAGGGTAAGAATAACAATTGATTTTAAGGAAGTTCTCGTAACTTGTGATACACAGAATATTTCATCCACCTGCTCTGGAAGTCACTTAAATCATCACAGTTCACAGCAGAAGAATTTTTGTAATAAAAAGCAATGGATACATTCCAGAAAAAAAGTAATTCAAATACATATTTTTCTACCCAAATATGGTAGATAATGATCCCTGGAGCTCCCGACAAAAAAAGAAAACATGGGAAGAAGTTACACTCACCCTTTTACTTGAGGAACTCTCCAAGGAGTTTGAATTGTATTTAGGTGTTGATGATGAGGCCATACCGGGTATCTGCTGAGAAAGCACAAATTGGAGACTTTAACTTCCTCCTGGACTACATACTATTGACAAGAGAGTTTTTAGACTCTGGAGGTCCACAGGTAGATACCAAGAGCTTCCAAGAATGTTTTGCAAGTTACTACTAGCTTAAAAAAATTGCACAATGTCTTATAATGAAAGGTTACTATTTAAAAGCATTCAAATCAAACAAGAAATTCATTACTAGCTCTGGGACTGGGTCTTATTATAAGGAATATTCTGACTCAAGCTGTATTTTGGAATTCAGCTGTTTAAATACTATTATTAGTTCAGTCAACAGACACTAGAGTGCTTGTTTTAAGTGACAGGATACATACTACGAAACGCAACCTATTTGGAGCATTTGTTTAAAGACTTCATTTAAGAAAACAGGAAGCTATAAAATCATTGCACAGCTCTTGAAGTCACAAGCATGTCAATACACTCAAGTGTATCAAGTTAGAAAAAAAGAGAGAGACGAGGAAAAAGCTGGAGTTTCATAGTACTTCTACTTTTGAAAACAATCCCCAATTTCCTAAAGTGAAGCTTCAGTTAGCACACCAGAAGGGGGAGTGTCCAGCCTTCTGGTCTGCAACAGCCTCAACTTGCTTACAGGAAAAGCATTTTATTATTATTTTTCAATGCCACTGATCAGAGACAGAATTGCATGATATGGGATTCATCTTCTTAATCCTTTCCTAACACTGCACAAGGGATCTCTAGAATCAACACTAGGAAAACACTCATACTTGAAGTTACTCCAAACAGTAAGTTTGTACTAAACTATACATCTCTTGCACTAGATACATGCCCTTCATCCAGCCAATCTGACATCCTACAGTGACCTTGAAGAGTTTTTGTTTGGTTGGGGGGGGAAGTGATTACAGACTACATCATCTTTGTCTCTATTTCATAGATAAAACATATGAGCCTTAAACAAGCACTTCCCATCCCCCCTCAACATTGAAAAACATTTGCAGGGATCTCTCTGCACCATGACAAATCACCCCATGCTCCTGCACAACAGTGTGCTGGCAGTGACACTACCACAGTACTGCACAAACGATTACACTGCAAGATCCAAAACATTTACAAGTTGCTGTAACAATATGGGAATGTCTGTGCAGGAAGAAGGAAGGAAACCACAATCTGAAGTTCTGCAGGTTTGTTACCCCTTTAAAACGTTCAAATCTTCCATATCTTATGAAGAACATCTAGGAAACTTGACACTGTGTTTAAAATTGTAATATTCAGTGCTATAGCTTATTAGTGTAAAAATCAAGCTGAAAAATGAAGAGAAATGCCTTTGAATGCTGCAAAGCCTGTATGACTGTGTCACATGGAAGTATTACTTCTTTTCTGGGTCTCAGCCTTCTCTGAACACTGACACACAGGGGTCCTAAACTGATTTTAGCACAATGCCAACAATTTAAGTGAAAAGCTATTACCAATCAACATTAAATCACTGTTCTTTCCAGTCATCTTCCACAGACAAACTATTGTGACACTGGAGATGGTTTTGACTATTAAATTTGGAAGATTTAGAGAAGGTATTTTCACAGTTTTCCTTCCTTGCAATATCTTACTTATTGTAAAACTTAAGGTTGATTTGATTATTAATATTTCTGTGTTAACTTGTGAACATCCCATATTTGTTCAGATTACTTTCCTCAATCTACAGAAGCTTAGGTTTTCCAGTAACTAGATATTTATAAAAGTAAATGATATATTTTCTCAGAAGCTTGTTTCAAAATGTTTTTCATTTTGTCTTTTATGTTTTTTTATATTTTAAGTGAGAAACACCAGTTAAGACCAAGAGACAAAGGCACAGCAGCCTCAAATTTTCAATGTCAGCATAGAAAGTGGTTTTAACCAGAGTTCACAAATTTAAACTAAGGCTGCACCAACCATTAGAGACAAGAGAGCATAAACAAGCCCTAGAAAAGCAACTTTTACAAGATGTGGCAACTCTGAATAGATCTGCACTGCAAAATGGAAAATTTGGCTGCAACAGGTACAGGCACACCCATATAGCTGTTGATGTTGTAACAACAGCTACTTCTGCCAGTGCAGCCACAGAAAGACAAGCAGCAGCAGAGGTCACACAAGCCCACTCAGGATCCTGGACACTCACCTCAACCTACTGACTAAGCTCACAAAAACAATGGCTCATTTGGACATTGCTTACGCCTTTGAATAGCACCTCCAGTCACAGCATACCTTTGCTGCTCCCACAGGGAACAGTGGGAAGTCATTTAAAAGCCTTCTGCTTCCTCCTTTGCTTTCTATCCTATTTCCTTCCCTTACTGCACATTCACCAAGTTTCAGCTGAACTGTAGCATTACATAAGTTACAATTCCGAAATAACCATCTGACTCCAGAACACCAACTGTAACTTCTCCAAACCTCCACGGAAATTAAAAGGAATATGCAGAGATCCTTTCAGATTCTCAGAAAAATGTATCTTTGTAGAAGCCAACAACAGAGCAGGACACAGTTCAGCTCCTCTCCATCCCGCCACTCCACCGAGCCAGTTGAAACAAATAGACCTTTGGATACCTGTTTATGGAAGTCATGTAAAACTCCCTGAACTCTTCATGAAACTCATTGCTTTAAACGTGCTTTACAGTGAGGATGAATTCACTCAATGACTTCAATTTCTATAGGCTATTTCATTCTAGAATTACAACCAACTACTTTGTTTTGTTTCCAACACTTCAATGGTACAAATTCGACTTGATCAGAGCCAATTAAGTTGAATAAATACTCTTTGAAGGGTAAGATGTTATCTGTCAGACTTCTTTAAAAATCATCAAACATTTTCACTAAAACCAATGCAAGTTATTTCATCAGCATATAAGTGGAAGAACTCTTTTAATGCTACCCAAGTTTCACTTTGAAATCCAATCATGCTTGAAAACACAAATACACCAATAAGCACATTTACAACCACTCACTTTTCCCTGGTTTCTGTAAGTAAACCCTGGTCAAGTAATTAAGCTTTACACTACAGAACATCCATCAGATAGTTTTTAGAACAGTGTCCACTTTTGGACCCCTGTACAAGACAAGGATTTCTAAACTGCAGTGAGCTCAGCAGAGTCAGCAAGAGCACCAGGACCACCAGCACTTGCCCTATAATGCGAAGCTGGGAGCTGGGAGTGGTTCAACCTGAAGACACAGCTTCCTTGGGACCTCAAAGCTGCCCACCAGTAACTCTGAGGTGGTTACAGAGAAGACTGTACAGAGAAGACAGGGGCCTCAAAGTGGTGAGTGATGAGAGGACAAGACAGAATAGAAGCTGAAACAAACTAGATTCCAGCTTGATTTAAGGATTAAAAAAACCTCACTTGCACACTGGAAGGGCAGTCACGTAGGGAAAGCAAGGCCCAGAGAAGTTGCAGTCTCCTGAAGTCCTTTCCAACCTGAATTATTCTATGCTTCTGTGATCTTCAGGCAACAAGAAAAGATTAAGTTGTCATTTAAAGGCACCCATAAAAATGAACACATCCTTAAAGAAATGAACTCCTCTGTATCAAAACAAGTTTTCAAAAGATTTAAAATGAATATGCAATATTTCCATTTATAACATTATTTCTCTTTCTGACAAATTGGTAAAAGCAGCTTCTGGCAACCTCCCAAAGTAATATTGCCATGAACAATTCAAAAACATACTCCATCACAGTCTTAAAATAGCTGCAACTCTCATTATCATGGTGCAGCAGTAGACCTTCTACAGGGAAAGGACTTTTCCAGGGAAAAAAAAAAATCTTGCAAGTACTTTTCCACTGCAAACATTTTATTCCTCAGTATCACCGCAAGTACTTCTGTATTTGCACAGACATTGAAAACCATACACACCTCACATCTGCACATTTAAAACAAATCAGACAACTTTGTTTATGATTTTCTGCAATTACAAACAGTTGAACATTTTTCCCTGAATCCAGAATAGCAAGGAGACAAAGCAATTTTACTGGATTTAACTTCAACTAATAAACAAAGCTTTGTTAAAGTTACCAGAACTTAATATAGTAACACTACCAAGAATCATAGGCTCCAAAGATCTTACAATAACAATTAAACTACTTGGGACCTGTATTTTCATTAAAGATGATATTTATACTTGCGTTTCCTAGGATTCATGGGAATGGAAGCACAACAGCATTTGAAAGGGCAGGCACTAAAGGCCAGAATTAGGAAGTCAATTCAAGAATTTAATCTGATCTGGTTTTTATGCATAAATGCTGACAAATGCAAGCATATGCCCACACAGAAAATCTAAATAAACTTCAGAACATGTAGGTAAGCTTTTGAGGATTAAGAAAACTAAAATGACCAGCTCCTCTTTCCTAAGGTTCTTCACTGCCAACAGCTTAGACTATATGTGCAGTGCAGCTTGGAAAGACCATCAAGACTATCAGAAGCCTCATTTAGATTGACAACAACATAGTGAAACTAGTTCTCATTGTTTGTGAGCCAGGAACAAATCAAAGCTCATTGACATTTTGCTGGTCCTTTTAAGGCTTCATTCACACCAGAATCCCATCAAATAATTAGTAGCTATTTTATAACCAAGCTACGCTCATGTCAATCCAATTTATAAAGAACCAGTTTGTACCCAGACACAATGTAACCTGCATCCTCTTGGGGATTACTACCACAAACACCTGAGACCATGTAAACTGCATGAAGGAATTTGTGAACATTGCTGTCCATGTATTTAGTATTTTTGACTCTCCCTCACTGGATTAAAACTTTGGGGGGAAAAAAAAGCTTTCAGATTTGTACCTCCATCAATCATTTGGAGCAAACCCAAGTTTGATAACACAATATAAAATGAGGTTTTTAACATATTGAACAGCATAGACTATAGAAGTTGATCTGGAAAGACTGAGGAAACTGCTAAATTACTATACCTAGGTGACATTTACAGCATGTACTGAGTAAGAGGTAAACATGATGAAAAAAACATTAGTGACACCTATTATTACAGTTGAAACAGTTTGGTTTGGGTTTTGTTTTTTTTGTGTATATATACATCCATATGTAAAAAAACACAAGAGTAACTGGCTAAGCATGAGAACTTCTTGTTTTTATCATAAGCAGAACTAACAAAATGGCAAAAATGAACAACAAAAAGTTCTAGTGAACATTTTCTGGAAGTATTCCAAGTTCTGTCACACATCAAGAGCCACAACACAGGATGATGCCAACGTTCTCAAAATCCTTCTCTCCAGAGAAGAGATTTATGCAAGAATTAAAAAAATAAATCTGTGCATCTCCAAGGCCTCTCCTAAAAATACACTTACAACACTTACTAAGGCACGTCATCTGCTGCCATAGTAATTCAGAAAACAATTACAGCCCCTCAGTTAGTTATAACTGGACAATTACATTACACTTGAAAGTGATCAGTGCATGGGGTTCATCATTTGAGACCTGCAAGGCATCTGCCAGTCTAGATAAAATTAGTGTCATGGTTAGACTCAATACAAAATAAGGAATTAATGGAAAGAGAAGAAAAATAGTATTAGTAAAATATAATGTTCCACGTTTTTGAGAGGTAAGTGTAAGCTACAGCAGGTATATAGGCACCCTCACTTAGACAATGCAGAAAGAAAAAGCAGCTTTACATTGACATGGTATGCTGCTGTAACACACAGATTGTAGAGTTTTATTTGGTACAGTAACAGCCTACACGGTATGAATACACTGCCTTGTGTTTCCCAAACTAAAATTAAAAGCATAAAATAGAAAGTCCTGAAAACAAAACCACATCTGTCAGCACCACAACTGCACAGAAGAGATAACACATAATACAGAGGTTTTCAGAAACAACATATAGAACAGAGCAGAACTCTAGGGATTTCTAAGACAGTAGCAAAATTGAGCCAAGACAACCACGAAGAGAGAAGAAAAAGTATTTTACTCTTAAGTATGAAGCAGAAAGGAACATAAATCTTATTAATATATATATATGGAAAAGCCTATCAGGACTCATCAGTCCTGAAGAGTCGAGCCAACAACAGCATTTAAGTTATCCTATCAGAGAGTCAACAAAATAAGCATCTGCATCTTTAATAGCAGTAAATGAACATTTAATTTAATGAAGTCAAGAGTAATTATGCATCTCATTAAAAGTTAATAAAAATTTAGAATTGGATATAAAGACATACAGGGATACAGAAGAGTCACAAGAAAGATCTACAGCAATGAAGCCAGTTTTCCAGACATTAGCTGTCCCTAACCAAATAACACTAATCAACCAAAAAGAAACACAGTGAGATTGCAACCAATTAATCAAATCCATAGAAATAAACA
>WBNH01010710.1:355721-452476 GCA_013401255.1 Urocolius indicus
CAAGGCAGGGCAAGGCAAGGCAACACAACACAAGGCAAGGCTAGGCCAGGCAAGGCCAGGCAAGGCAAGGCAACACAAGGCAACACAAGGCAAGGCAAGGCAAGGCAACACAAGGCAAAGCAAGGCAAGGCAAGGCAAGGCCAGGCAAGGCAAGGCCAGGCAAGGCAAGGCCAGGCAAGGCAAGGCCAGGCAAAGCAAGGCAAGGCCAGGCAAAGCAAGGCAACACGGGACATGTGTCCGGCGCACCTCGGATGCAGTGGATGGGTGGATGGCCGTTGATATGGACACAGCTCAGCGGTGCCAGCCGGCTGGATGCTCCCTGGCTGGAAGCGAGAAATGGTAAGAAATAAAAGAATTGGTGATGCAGGTGCCAGGAGTGTTAAAATAATCCCTGTGTGAAATGGTCCATTCGTGCCGTACGCAGCCGCCGCCTGCATCTGGAGCGCAGGGTGGTGACTGAGGGGCCCTTCTCTGCCTGGTGCCATGTGCCCCCCCCAGAACAAGGGGTTTGTGAGAATATCAAACAGTTTTGATGTTATAAAAACGTCTTTTTGAGTTACAGAGCAGCTGTGTCCAGCTTCTTTGGTAGTGTGGCGAGCCCTAACTGGGGATAATCCCTAACTGTCAGTGGAGGGGCAATGCCTCTCCCTGCTCTCAGGGCTGGATACCACAGAACAGCTGATCAAATTAAAAAAAAAAAAAAGAAGAAAATAATATCAACCAAAAGTAACCTTGTGCTCCATCATGATCCCAAGTGGTTAGTAGCTTCGTATACGGCCTAACCAAGTAACAGGACCAGTGACAGGACAAGGGGTAATGGACATAAGCTGGAACACAAAAAGTTTACTCAGAACACAAGCAAAACCATCTTTAAGGATGAGGCAGCCCTGGCCCAGGCTGCTCAGGGAGGGTGTGGAGGCTCCTTCTCTGGAGTTTTGCAAACCTGCTTGGACACGTTCCTGTGTGACTTGATCGAGATGACTCTGATTTAGCAGAGGGTTGGACTGGAGGATCTGTAGAGGTCCCTTCCAACCCTGACCATTCTGTGATTTTATGATTCTTTGAACTTGCAGCTCTGGCACTGCCTCACACCAGTGTGGTGCTGGCACCAGCTCCTTTGGGAGGAAGGTCATCGCCTCCCAGTTTGCAAGTGTCATAACAACCACCATCTCCCCTGCTTCTCCTTAGCTTCCCTGAAAAGCTTTTATCCATTTGAATTTTACCAGTCATTTGTTGTCCATGAACCAATAGCTACAGCATCTGCAGAGCCAACTTTGAACTCAAGGTGCCTTGGGGTGCACCATGCATTTGTACTAGACACGATGTACTTTCCGAAAGACCCACGAGGCAATCCTTTTTAAATTAATTTTATTCATTACTCTTAGGTGTCTCCTTTATTATCAGTCTTTTACATCTGGAATTCCAAAAACTTGAGGTAACCAAACCTGAAATCCCACAAGGGAATTGGGCTGGTGCTTGTTATGATGAAAAAAAATGTCTCTGGAGTAAAAAATACTTTTCTACAGTAAACGTAGAACTGTGTGTGTTCCATTAATGATCATCAGAAGCCAGCAGTGAGTAAAAGAATATGAAATGCTAGCCCTATCTCCCTCATACAGTCTTGCCTGTTGTCTTCTGATGTGATAGACCTTTGCTTCTGACGTAATCCTGTCAGTGAAAACTACCTAGAAAAGTCACTGATGCAATTTTGAAGTCTGCCTTGGTTCCAGTGTGGTATTTGTAACTGTAAATCACAACTCTGTGTGTCGGTACATGTATATGTATAGGTGTGCAGCTATTGGTCTACATCTACGTGCGTGTATACAGGCAGAGGATCCTTCTTATCTCATCATTCACTCAAGGTTTCATTCAGATCACATTTGAAATCTCTTTCCTGACGCTATGAAAGCTAGAAACACTTTTTTTTTTCCTTACTCATTTCTGACGCTTCATGGCTCAGATAACTAAAAGTGGAGATATCTCCAGATATCCTCTCATAAACTTCTTTCCATCAGTTTTGTCCTAGAGGTTTTCCAACCTGGCTTATGGCATTTCTTCACTTGCATTTGGCCCCTTGCACTTCTGGAGAAAAAAAAAAAAGTCTCAAACAGCCCCTTGCACATATCACCTTTCATGTACACGATTATTACTTCATCCTAATCTCTCAATGAAGTACCCTCCACACTTGTTCCATGACTGTCCTTTCCCTTGTTTTTTCTTCTCCTACATTTCTAACCCACCCATCAGCACATCTTTGGGGACGTTTTCTGATGTGCCTTCCAGCTTCCAGCAGACATTAAACAGGCCTTTCCCCTCGGGTCATTCTAGTTGCTCTACATCTTATCCCCAGATAACGTGTACTACAACTACAGTTCAAACAACAATTTCCACTTGGATTTTTTCACAGCTCTGCCTCTCCACTGCAGGCTGGCATGCTTTCCTAACTAAACTACCTGGCTTGAGCCTCTATTACCTCCTTGTGATTGTTCAGTGGGACTTCACCTTCTGCTGCACAGTCACAAGCACCCCACGAGTCCCATACCTGCATGGTCAGATGCCCAAAGATGACATGAACTGGGAGAAACATTCTTGGAGTCGCCTGACTGGTGATTCACCTGATGGCTATTTGGATGTGCAAGAGCATAGGTTTTGTATGAGAGTGGGATTTCTGGGGTGTTTGGGCTGTGTCTTTAGTTCTGAGCCTGCTCCTCGTCCTTTTGTGTTGCAGCATATGGTGCCTGGGTCATAATCAGCCCAGACGGTGCACAAATACTCCAGCCTCCAATCCCTGGGCCATCTGTATAAAAACTGGTTAATTGACAACCCTAATGTTATTTTAAGCTCAGTACAGTTAAAACAGTGTCGAATCTTCTCCCACAAGACTCTGTCTATTACATTATTATCTGCCTGTACGTAATCATCTTTGACTCAGACCTTTCCCTAGCCCTTTATGTTCAGACTATGTCTAAATCTGTCCATATAGCTAAACTCCCATCTTTTCAAATCTCAATTACAGCAATATCCTTTCCTTTGGCCTTGGAAAATATAACCTTGTCTTGTTCGTGCTTGCTGAGAGTGCTCTTACAAAGACCATTTTTCTTACTCTGTCATTTTCACCGTGTTGTTCCTCTCTTTTCATCTCTGTGCTGGCTTAGCCTACTCCATCATGTCACTCCTTACCTACGTGTCTTCACTTCGGAAGGCCTCGGTAGCCTAACCTCACCTTACCTGCCATTTCCATTCACTGCTGTGATCTAACTGCAGCTCCACTCAGCTCATGATGCCAGTTTCACTGCCCACTTGCAGGACCTTTAAAGAGGTCCTTTTGTGCACTCTTTTGGCTGCCTTTTATTTCTAAGGATCCTACAAACAGACCAGAAGTGACTCATTTATTTAAAGTTTCTGTAAGACTTTTTATTCCTGTGTTCTCTCCAATACAGGGTCACGTTTCTTTGTGCTGCCTCTCCTGCCTGTGTTCCTCAGTTCTCCCATTTCCTACTCGGTAAAGCTGTCAAGTTAGGATGCTCCTTTGTATGGATTCTGATCCATAACATCATCTCGTATCACTATGGTAATACAAATAATGAATACACGTGTGGAACCAAGATGTCAGGGAGAACCTAGGTATTACAAGATTGATAACAACAAAGTGCAATTTGGGAGCATAGCTGCACCTGATGATAACAATATTAACTTCTTTTCCTACTCATCTGGAGAGTATTAGGACAAAACTAAGTGGAAATGGAGAGTCTGCATCTTTAAGTCAAGCTCATAAGTCAAGTCAGAGATGATTTATATCTGACTACCTCACAACAATTTTCACTTGGTTGTAGTTGCTGTTGTGACAAATAAAATGGCAAAGACAATGTAGTGTTTAACATCTCATACCTACATAGGTGTGCCTGTGTGTTCACATGAGTACATTTTTCCCCTTTCATGAGTTAGCTATTAGAAAGCATATGATGTATCAGTGATACTTTTGCTTTTCTAGTGCTGTGCCACTTGCACCCTTTGTTTCCTGCTACTGTCCTTTCTTTGCTAACTTGATGCTTTTGTCTCAGCTGAATAAAGACTGCCAGATTTAATTCTTTTAAGCTGTACTTTAAGACCTCTTTAACCTATTTCTATCTAGCTTTTTCCTCAATTAGCCTAATCATTTCTCAAATATCATCTTGCTGAATAAAACACCTATAGCACCCTAAAAAAAGATCTCTGCCCCTTGCTGCTTGACTCACAATGGCAATAAGGTGAGTTATATAAGAGACCAGTCGTATTTCTGGATCCTGCGACTCCAAAGGGCTGGAAATAGCAATTGTATTTTGGGAAGCATTTTCAGAAACACTGACTGAATGTACGTACTTGTTATTGTGAAATCAGGCAGATGCCAGCCTTCAGAGACCCAGGTTTTGCATGCGCAGCACTGCTGTCACCAAAACCTGGCACACGGCAACTAAGGCATACATATACATATATATACACACACACATCTGCTGTGACTAGGAGACAGATACCTCCTATTAAATGCTGATTCTTTGTCTTCAAAGACAGAGAAAATTAATATCACTACTTGCTGATTCTGTATTTAGGTAAAAAAAACCCACCCAACCCCACCATTTTTTTCTCTGTATTAGAAGCAGTTAATATGTTTTCTTTGAGAAATAGCTGCATTTCACAGGAAGGCAAACTCATTCTCACATGTATCAAACCTAATTTGCATGGAGTAAAAAGGTATTAAGAGAACTGGAATGAATTTAGATGAAAAGGACCAAACCAGTGGAACTTGGTAATATCCACTGAATTAGCATAACTGTTAGTGGAATTAATTTCAGTACCATCAGAGCAATGTCCCAAATTAAGAGAAACAGAAGAAAATCCTCTTAAATGAAATAGCACACAAAGGAATAATCTTCTAGTACACTTAAATGTAAATGGAAATAGAAAGTTACCTGTTAAATCTGTAAATATAGCTCCTGAAACAGAAGGACCTCTGACGCTGTTATCTGCTGAGTGCTTTGCTTTTGCTGTGTGCTCAAAGTTCTCTGAAGAGCTGAGGTTTCGTTCCAATCCCCAAAGAACTTGAGTGACACAGGACAGCTGAGACTGCAGCAGTGAAGTGGTTAAAGTTCAAATACCTTGTTAAACCATTCAAAAAACAAGGTCTAGGCATGTACAACTTCAACTGAGGTAGTGTCTGAATCACTTACAATCCAGCATGGAAGAACGATTCTAAGTGCACCCAAGAGCACATCAGAGAAGGGCTGTCCAAGCAGGGTTAGTGTGTGTCCTATCCAGAAACACTTGGGTTTATAGTACAAGAGTTGCTTGTGACAGGAGAGCAAGGGAAACATTTTCACCAGCATTTACTACTCCCAAGGGAATAGTTGTGCTTTCTGAAAAAGCAGCACAGCCCCTCTGAGCTCTCATCCCCCAGCAGAGTCTGCTTTCAAATTCAGGCCAGCTCCAGGCAGCAGACTGCAGCAGCTGAACGGCCCAGAGTCCTGGGACCCGCCAGAGAGCCTGCAGAAAGATCAGCACTGGGAAAACTCTCCCCCTTTCCTCTTAGAAAACATGTATCTGTTTAGTTCAGAACATATTTTTGCTTGATTTCCACGACAGCATTTGCTGTCATGTTGCCAACAGAAGCTACTGCTTATGTAGGATAGGCAATCAATGACTTGGCAAGCTGTTCCAGGCATCACTACCCACCGTCAGAGCTTTACTGATTTCTCTCTCTAAAGCCCAGTTGATCCATTTATGTGGAGGAAATTTTGCACTCTCAGGTGTTGGTGATGAACTTCAGGTTGGATTCAAGCCTGTGTCAGCAGAGGCTGCCAGTGCATAGCTAGAGGAATTGAGAATATAGTTTCTTTTGGGCTCTGCAAAGCTCATGCTTTATTGATTTTGGTTTAATTCAGATTTCCCTTGACTATGTTTTGCAGGGAAAATGGATCTAATCTTGTTATTCCAAGGTGTTATTCTTTATAAAAAAAAGAAAAACCAACATCATACTCAGTTTGCTTAAATGTGCCATGGTGGGGAGAAGAGAAACTGGGTTTCAAATGCAATTTTCTTTTCCATTGCTAGAGAAAATTGCAATTTATTGGCAGGATTACAAACAACTGGCATTCGTGGTGTTAGCAGGAATCTCCACTGCAGCAGTCAATGAAGGTTTTGCTCTTAACTCCCACTGGAACAAGGATCATTCCCATGGGACAGAAAGAGCCATGCTGCTGTGGATCATCCCGCCTGGCTCATCTTTGCACTCCGGTGAGTAAGGGAAACATTTTATTATGAAGCAGAATTTCTTTAGTTGATCTAATGAGTGAAACAAACCCCTCCTCACTGAGACAAGTGGGGTCTTTGGGAGCCCTGAATATCACATCAGATGCTGATACGGGTTTCTTTAATTAGCAAAGCTTCAAGCAGCCACCTGAAAGAAATAATGGCTTTTATTGATGCTAATGCAGCCATTTCTTCCATGAGGCTTCTTGTGAATCATTCTTGCTGGAAAAATTGTACATGATTTCTTTTCATTTATATTTTAATGCAATTTATTACACAACAGCGACCTCCATTCAGGGTTCAGAAGATCAGAGTACTTACAGTAATCTTCACAGCACTTTGTATCTCCAGCTACAGCTTACATTCACAGCATGAAAAGAATAAGAAGTTAATGTACCAAATCAGAAAATCTCTGTGTGGCACTGTTAATCTTAGTGGTGAGATGTTATTTATTAGTAGTACTATGGTAGCATCTAGAGACTAGGGCCTCATTGTGTTGGGCACTGCATAAAATACACAAAGAATACATTTGCTCTCTACAATGGCTCACGGTTTAGGTTTGAGTATGAAATGAAGATGTGGACAAGAGGTACTACAGTCATCATTACTGCCACAGCCAGAGGCAAAACTCTTCACGCTTATTGTGGATGCTGACACCAGGAATAAAATTACCTACTGACAGACAATTAAAATGAAAATATTATTCTGGGATCAGACCTCAAGGTGCAAGAAGATGAAAAGAGCTTCCCTGTCTGATTTCATGCCAGGCCAAGCGTGGTTGCATATGGTGTCTTGTCTACATTAGCCACCCTCAAGAAGCTCAAGAGGTGTCAGGCGATTGAGTTTCTGAACCAGTCGATGATGGAGATGTCTGCAGGATGGAAGAGTGGGTAAAACAGCAAAGCAGTTGCATATCCCCATGAGCTGGAGAGTTCTGGAAGTATATGTGCCTGTGATGGTAGGCTTATACGTGGCTTAGCATGTTAGCTTTTGGCATCTCAGCTGGAAATGCAGGCATGTTTTCTGGCTCACACCCTAGCAACCACTCCAGGATGCAATGACATTTTTTTTTGCTACGTCTAGTAAATGTTTGGCTCCTCTTTGTTGAATGCTGTGTTCACACCACAACTGGCTTCTAGCTGTTTCCCTCTGAGACTGAGCCTGATGCAAACATTTCTCTGTGTGTCTAGCCACACCACCCCCCCAGGATGATTTTGAACTGCTGGTTAATTGTACCAAATTCAAATTACCCTAGGGGTCTCAATGAATTTTCACAGCCAGGGAGAAAGGGAGGGTCACCTTTCACAAACTCACCAATTCACCTCTTACAGCTTTGGGTTCCCATCAACCAGACATGGCAGTCCACAGGTTATTGTCCTAGATGTGAAGTGCTGTGTGAAGAAAATAAAGGAAAGGTATAAGTGTGTGGGGAGATACAAAAACAAACCTCAAAAAGTATACCTTAGTTAAAAGGTCAGATCAGCTATAAATGTCAGATATATAAGAAATCACTTCCACTCTTAGGGGGAAAACTGGCCAAGCAACATGTTAAAGCCCAATTGTGAATCCAAGATACCCTCTTGGAGAACTCATGGAGCTAAACAGCATGAACTTGAGTCTCTGATAACTACAAATGCACAATTGCCCCCACGGATTGTGACACACCAACAAAACACTGATTTTTTTCACCTAGGTTTAAGCACAGCCTGAAAATCACTGGTGGAAAAACTCATTTCCCTTGTAGACAAGAGGTTGGGTTCTCAGTCACTCCGGCAGCAAAACTCAGCCTGTTGCAGACAAGCATTTACAAATATTTAGCTAAATCTTTCCTTTGGATGCTTGGTCACCCACGGCAGGCAGCAGGAACTGCTGCTTTTGGTCCGAAAAGGCAAGCTGCAGGCCAAGCTGCCCTGCAAGGCCTGTGCTGTGCGTGAGCGGGTGCTGCAGCAGCTGCTGCGGTACCAGGAGGCTGTTTGATCTGGTTGACACAGTAAAGCAAAGACATGGGACTAATAATAGCACTTGGCACTTTTACAGTCCTAGCTGCTCAAAGCACTTTATCAGTGCTAACCAGTTACCCCTCAAACTATCTCTGTGGAAGAGGGACTTGCCTCAGTGTTATGGGTAGGGCAGCCGAGGTGCAGAGCCTAGCAGAGACACTAGCAGTCTCTGATTTGCAGGGACAAGCACACCACTGGGCCAGGACACATTCCTAAGGCAAGGAAAGGGTCTCTGCAGAGAAAGGAGTATTCCATGGCAATTAGCTGTAGAAACCCACCAGCCACACTCCCAGCCCTCCACTAACAAAGAGACACCATTGCCTTTCTCCACATTCTGGTCTGTGTGTCAGTGAAGAGGGGTCAATTGAGGCTGTAAGCGAAGTCTTACTTAGCCTTGAAATCTGTCTCCAGTGAATGTGTGCACCTTCTCTCCCTCCCTATCTCTCCATCCTTCATTTCAGGCTCAGCCCAGGCACTGTTGCATTCACAGCAGCCCTGCTTTGGCAGGGCCAGCCTGGCACTGGAGTGGTGATGCTGCAGCCCATTACCCGGAGCAGCACCAGGACCCAGCCTGTGTGGGACCAGCTGTGCTGCAGAGGCTAAAAGCCAGGCTGCATGCTCAGCATCCCTGCTGCCAACAGCAACCTCCTGCTTCCTCTGGAGACACACCAAAACTCACATCTGTCCCTTCTGCTGTCTCCCCAGAGGTCTTTTCTCCCATGCTAGCTGTCTGGGTACACGCTGCATTAGTATTAGTAATACACTGCTACGTTATTTCAACCACAGGTCATAAGCCAAAAGCCTTAGCAGAGGAGAGATCTGGAGGTGTGAAGCTGAAGCAGGATTCCAATTGCTCTTTGAGACGCACAAGTGGCATGTTCAAAGAATTTGTTGGCAGGAGTATTGGCCAAGAAGAGTGAACCACTCCCCTTTGCACCATGAGGTGGCAATGGCAGTGGTTCGCTCTTCTTGATGAGATGCGTGGCTCCTCTTCCACTGCCTGCCTGCCGAGCTGTGTGCTCTCCCCCCAATAAAATGAGCTAGCTGGCCTTTGAGGTTGGAAAAGTGAGACACCAAGGGGCCTGACTCACAGTCCCATTTTGTCCATAACAGGCCACACAGAAGCAACCGGCTTATCCTCCTGGATCTGTGAAACAAAGTCCCCAGTTGTGCACAGCTACTGATGGCAACACGCAACCCACTGGCGTCCAGACGTGGCTGCCCGTCCTGCTTAGCTACACTTGAAAAATCCTACTGGTGTCTGCCCGCCTCATTAGGCACCTAAACATCTTTGGGATTCAAGTCCTGAGTCTTTTGTGCCTCATGGTCCCCCACTGCTAATGGACATCATCAACTACCCTGAAAGGCACAGGAAAAATAGATATTTACTAAAGATTGTGAGGCTCAAAGAGGGGGCTAACGGGAACCGCTTAGGCAAAGAGAGTAGGCAGCTAAAAGGTGAAAGAGAATAATAATTTATGGGCTGAGAAGAGGAAAAGAACACAGGTCCTGCTCTGGCAGGTAATTCTGTTTCCCCGGCTGCTGTACAAAGCCGTCAGGGCTGACAAGGGGCAGTCTGTAAACTTTAAGCATGTTTCTGCAGCTGGATGGAGTCAAGCACAGCTCTATATTAGCAAAGAAATAAAAGAGATTTCACAACTTTATATCTTTGGGCTGGTTTCCCCTCAGGGATTGAAAATAGGCTGGTCTCACCACCTCCTGCCACTGCCCTGGGCAGTGTCTTGTCTGTCCCAGCCATTCATCAAACACAGCACAGCTCTGGGACATGAAGCCAAGCGGGGTCACCACATGGGTCCTTTTGCTCCCTGAAAAGGGATTAAGACAACATCAGAACAATTAAAATGTCCTTTTTGATGCAAATCTGACTTTCAGCTTAAAATGACATTTCTTTTTTTCTTCTCCAACCAAATTGTTTCTATCTCAGACATTAAATTGCAGCCTCATAAACCTTAATCAGGACAACGTGATGCACAAAATCCAGGAGCTTCTCATTAATTTCTGGCTCTGACACACGCGAGAGTGACAGTGGGGTTCAGCCACGCAGCAAACAGCCCTTTGGGCTGCAGGGACAAGTCATTGCTATAGCTGTGGGTTGTTTAATTGACACATAGCCGTGATGCAACCCAGACCACTGTCATGCTAACCTTGAGAAAAAGAAAAAGCTCCAACCACCTCTACTTCCTGAGCAAAGGAAAGCAAAGGAATTGGGCTTTGTGCCCCCACCATGTCATGCTACACAGAGGGCACACAGCCCGACACCAACACAGAGCCCAACACGCAGACCAACACACACAGCCTGACACCAGCACATGGAACCCAGCACCAACACACAGAGCCCAACACCAGCACACACATGCCAATGCAGACGGTGTGAAGCCTTGTTAGGTAAATGTCTGCCTGAAGCAGAGCGAGGATGGGAGCCAAGCCCCAGAGCTGCAGCGTAACAGGAAATGGACCAAGATGTGTATAAACCAGCACATTTGTTCTGCGCAGTGCTACAGAACCATCGAGCGAGCAGGGAGAGAGCAAAGAAAATGGCTGTGATTAACTACAGCTCTGCTGGTTTCAGCCTGGCTGCTTTAATAAAGAGCCTTTCCCCTGTTTTATGCAGCATTGTACATAGGAGGCCTCTTGACCAGCCAGAGTCTTAAGTTCTCAGTGACTCCTGCATCTGCCAACCAGCACTTGTGTTTTAGCTTGCTCAGGAGAGACCCTCATTGGTATTTACAACACCTCCCTCTCTTCCAGGCTCTTTACTTTTGTAAAAAAAAAAAATGCTGTATCTGCAGCGGGGAATAGAAGGTGAAACAGGCATTAATTTGGCATTAAGCACCAACCCCTGAGCTCAGGCTGAATGGATGGCTGGGCAGCTGCGCCAGGGCCACGTGTCCCCTCGGGAGCGTGTGCCACCTGCCCGTCAGACACACGGCAGGAGCTGAGGCAGAGCCGGGCTGCAGCCGGCCACTCGCCCTCACGCCTTCCCCTGGCCGCCCCTGCCCTGCAGCCAGGTGCCAGCGCTGATCAGGTCCTCTCCTGGGACCACCCCCTTACATCTGCGTGGCCTCTCCCTCGGCGCGGAGCATCAGGGCGGGAGCACGAGGCACGTGCCAGTCTCTCGCCAGGTGCTCTCGCTCCAGCTCCCAGATTGGTGTAAATCAGGGGTTACCCTGCTGCAGGCGGCAGAACAGCTCCTGATTTACAACATCCTACACAAGAGGAGAACTTGACCTTACACTTCAACATCAGTGCAGCTTCCTTTGTTGAAAGCTTCTTAAGAAAGACATATAATCAATCCTGGAGAGGCACCGAGCAGCAGAGCTCAGGTTCTGCATAAGTCAGGGCTAGGCTTCCCAGAAAAATCGCCTGATGCAGGCTCCCTCGACATCTATTCCTAGGCCCCCCCTCTGTGCTTTCTGGTAGCAAGGAGGGTGTTTTTCTGTTTTGTCCTTGTCAGTAATGGTCTGGATTAATACAATCCACACAGAAAAACGTTCTGTAAGGCCACCTTACCTATGTTACAAACCCTGCAGACAGACAGGCTTTTTAGTGAGCTCAGGGCTTTGGAAATTCTGGCCTTTATAGGCATTTGGTGTTATTTTAGAATCCAAGAGGAAAAAGCTTACTGTCTTGCCTCAGTTTTCACGGCCATAATTATGAGGGCAGTCTGGTGACGTAACTTGTTTGGGACATAAATGATAGCTTTCAACAGCAAGTGCTGTCAAGACACTTTGTTCCTTGTAACTATTTTAGAAACCCAAATCCATTTTGCACTTGCACAGTACCAGGTGCTGCTCTTATTCCTGCTTATGTAAATCCCGTGCTACACCACTGCCTTTGGGAGACCTGCTCTGTGTTTACACTGTGTGCACAGCAGCTGAATTTGGCTCATGGCAAAAGTCTCCATATACCTTGTGGGGTGACCTGCTGGTCCAGTAAAGGCAATGGGAGAACTGTGCAGATGTATTTAGTTTTATTCCCTCAGTAACTGCAGCTATTTGCCCTAGTGATATGGACCACAAAAGCAAAGGCAGGATCAGACTTTTGGCATTTTCACATTTTAAGCTGAAAGAAAAGGTGGAAGGCAAAGTACAGACAAAGGTATTTTTTGCAGAACAAAACAGATTGCTTCTTGTGATAAAGGCATTACTCACCTGTTACAGCCTGACACCAGCCAGCACTGCAGGGCTGAAATGTTACCTGTGGTCATCATGCCTTCACCCTGCACTTTGTGCTTCAGCCCCAGCTGACCTAAGAGAAAGGGAGCAGCCCAGCTCTTGGGCTGCAACCCAAGCAGAGCACTGGCCATTGCAGTTATGTGCCAATCCCCTAAAGGACATGTTTAAGAATCAGCATTTACAAGCACAACCAGAGACAGCAAGGTAATAGGAAGTCTCAGTCCTGTTCATCTTCCAAGCTTGGTATGGTCCTGACTCCTCACAGCACCTCTGTGCCAAGGAAGGATCATCATTTCCTCTTCAGAGGTGGAGGACTGTGACACGTGGAGGGATGAAAAGCTCTACCTGCTCAATGGCTAGACAGAGTAAAAACAAGTGGGTACACAACACGGGTACAAGAGAAACTGTTCTCCATAAGTTCTGTGGGAAGCAGCTGGCTTTTGAAGATGTCCCACCTCCCCCTGTGTTTGCAATCCAGATCCTGCAGGACTGAAAAGCTGAAAGGTGTGCTGACACAAACAAAATGAAGGCTGAGAAGAGGGCATGTTTTGTTATTTTTATTACTATCCCAGAGCAGAGCGTGTGGGCAGCAGCCTCCTCTGCCATCTGTGCCTGCCGTGCTGCTGCTGGCAGTGCCGTGGCTGTGGGGCACGAGATGCGACGGGATGGGGCGGCTGCTGCTGAAACGGGGCCGTTTTGCACAACCAAACAAACTCACCTTTGTCCTTGCCACAGCCACACTCCATGAGCGTTTCTCCCCCTCTCTGCTGGCTGGAGGCGAGTCAGCATTTCTGCCTCAGTCAGACACCTGCCGAGTTTTACAGCCTGTTGTGAGCAATTGGTGGGGCTGGTTTCCTTTGCTGGAAAAACGAGCTTCTCTCTGCCTCACCTTGGTTCCACACAAGTAGGTGCCATCCTGGAGATGAAGCCAGTTAGGGGTTGTTCCCCTGGGAGATGCCTTTGCCATCATGAGGCCACGCACACCTCTGTCAAGGCCATGGGTGGTTGTGCATGGGAGAGAACTTCAGCCCACCTGAGCACCGGCAGCACAGCTTCCACCCAGCTGCTCTAAACCCTGTCTGTCCCCTCTCATTTTGGACATCAGGAGCTGTTTTCTGCCATCCAGCTCTGGAGAACAGGCTTCTAGAAGCACCCACTCCAGCGTGGGGATGACCTTGCCAAAACCCTCCCATGGACCAATTTGAGGGAGATACACCCCAGGAGATTTCCTGGGGCTTGCTTTGCCCACAGTGTGCCTGGGATAAAGAGCAGCATTGACACATCTTCACCACCAGCCCTGGGAATCTGGAAGAGCATCTGGCTCAGTTTCAGTGAGGTAATTTTAGCTACCAATTCTATTTGTGCATTTATTTAAGATTGCTAACATTTTCCTGTTCCTTCCTGCCCCTCCTCCCAGCCTCACCTTCCCCTGGGCAGGCACCAGCTCTTCCCATCAGACGATGGGCATTTACAAACAAGAACTGTCACTGAAATACACACAGGTGCTATGTAAAAAACAACCCAAACAACAGAGATTAATTTCATCTTCACCTGTAATTACCCTGCAAAAAGACAGTGAGCCTAAGAAATCCCATATCAAATAAAATTAAAGCCTACCCCATTCCTCCTAGTAACGGCACACGCGCATTTGTACATGTTATTAGATTGACGTTGTAGCATCCTGGACAAATCGAATTAATTCACATATCTGCAGGTACCAAACGTTGTAGCTGAGAAATGAGCACATGAAGTAAGATGCAATTTTCCCCTGGCAGTTTATTATGGTATGAAGGAAAAAAAATAAAACAAACCCATTCTGTGCTGGAAGCTGACGTTATATTACAAATGTATTGCGAAGTATGATGTGGCTATTAAAATATGATTACACAAAGTATGAACATTGTAAGAAGTTTACAGTACAGTGAATCTTTTATAAACAGACTCTTAAATATACATAGGACAATAGTAGCTGACAGGAAAACCATCCAAAATTAACTATTAATGTTTATAGACTTTTCCCCTGAAAAAAAAAAGTCTCACATTAAACCAGAAATTATGAAAAGCCTTAAAACCAGGAAACAAATCACCTGTACACTACAAATATACACGGCAGAGGTGCACAAACCAGAGCTACCTGTTTGCTGAAGGGTGCAGTAGCCAGGGAGGTTCGGCCACATCTGCCCAGTGCCTCTGCTCCCATGTGACCCGCTCCAGGCACGCAGAGCCTCGCCTGCCCTCCATGGCCCAGCACATGCCCTGGCACACGTGTGCCCACCAGCAGCTCTCACAGCGCAAGCAGACACTCGCTGCAGGACAACATCGAACAGACCTGCTGGAGTGTATCAAGCTGAGAACGTGCCCGGGATCTTGCAAATGGATTTCTGTGGGCAGATTCCTGAATGCACCAGGAGCCCAGAGGGGATCCACATACCTGAATTGGCCTGCGAGACTGAGCTGCGAGGAAGTCAGCGGCTCCTTTGAGATGGATTTTATCTGTTTTATTTTTAATGCAACTTCTCAATCTTTCTTCCTCTTGATATGGGAGAACAGATGCCACATTTGATTTCTTCTTAGTCTGGTTGCAATGACACCCCTAGTTCATGTGTTATGTCAAAAACATAAGTATTTTATGCTGTAATACACAGTATTACTGAAACTAACAATATTATTTGCATATTTATAACAAGGTATAATGAAATCCCTATAATAAAACCGAAAGTTATGCTATAGATTTATTTACAAACAGTCCAGCAAAGAAGTATAAATACTTCTACATTTAAGGTTTAGGAAAAACATAATTTACAAAATATTCAAATATATACAGTCATCTGAAAAACTGCCAATATTTGACTTTGATGCAGGCAAAGAATTGGCTGAGTCTATTCATTCTGTACTGAAAGAGGCTTTTCACGGCCCGTCTGCTCCGTCCCAAAGCCATCCGTGTGTTATTTACAACTGAGGCTGCATCTCGCCGAGCTAAACATGTCCGGAGCTTTGAGCGTGCTGTCCCAAAATGTCGTCTATCATTGTCAGATTGTTCAACCACTCTTCGTCGTTGCTGCCGCTGTTCTTCATGAGGGAGTCGAGGAAGTCGGTGTCGCTGCAGCTGCCGGGCAGGACGGAGCTGCCGTGCTGGGGCACGAAGTCGTACTGCGGCAGCTCGGCCGCGGAGCTCATCCTGCTGAAGGCGTCGGGTGGCTGCTGCCCTGCCGAAGGGTAGCTTGGGCCGAGGCCCGGGGCAGGATTCAGCTGGTTAAAGCCGGACACTCCTTGTGGCATTGATTTCATAACATTCATAGCTGGCAACGGTCCTCTGGTTAAATTGTGTCTCAAGTTCTGATTACTCATCGAGCTCAAGCTCTGGCCAGACTGTCCCATGTTCAGTTTTTGCATCTGTCTGACCTGGACGCCGGGAGCGATCTGATTCGGGGGCACCACAGCCTGCTGGGAGAACTGCTGACCTGGGGTGCTGGGCCTCACGTTCTGTTTGGAGAAGAGAGTGTTCCCAGAGAACTGCTGCATGCTGGTATCCATTTGGCTTTGATTTGGCATTCTTGGCACGGCGGTCGGCGCCCACATCTGGGCAGACGAGCTGGGGTAGACGTTAGGGACTCTTGGCATACTCGGCTGCCTCAGGTGTTGCTGAGTTGCAGAGTGATTTGCTAAAGAACCAGAACTGAAGCCTGCCATGGGCATTCCCGGCCGCACAGCAGAGTGGCTGTGTACTGTTTGGCACCCCGAGTTCATGCCCAGCGAGTTCTGGTTCGGCCGCAGCGGGATGTTAAAGTCAGAATTAGGTGGAAAAATCGCCTGCTGCTTGCCAGGGTTGTGTGGAATCATAACCATGGTCCCGCTGCTCTGGCTGGCAGTGGCAGGGGCCATGCTGGAGCCCAAGGTGCTCTGGAGCATGGTTGGGTTGGAGGGCAGCATGCGGTGGTTGGGCGGAGGAGCCGGCATCACCTGGCTGCAGTCAGTGGGCATGGGCTGCTGCACGCCTGTGGACAGAGACACACGTTAGCTGGTGAGCCCACCTTCACTCCCCAAACATGGCAGAGCCTCAAAAGGCTGCTGCTCTGTCTTTCATTGCATGGGCCTCTCATCGGGGCTCTTGGCAGCAGTTAATAGTGGAGCAATAAGAAGATGGGTGAATCTTATGATGTCTGATATAATGTGAAATGCTTTTATTTCAGGGCAGAGAACCATTAAACACCCTGTATTTAATCAGAGCCCAGGCCCTGGTTCCTTGAGGCTTTTCACAGGACACTGTTTCTCTCCTTACCTTGAAACTGATTTAGCTGCTGAGCTGCAAACAGATTCCTCTGCTCAGATGTTACTCCCATCATGTTTTGCCTCTGCTTCTCCTGGAAAACAAGGGGCATAATAGTCAAGTTATAGTCTCTCAACAAGCGGGAAAAGAAGCAGACACTTCAAGTGTGGTCACTGTCATCATTACCATCCTCTCTCTCTCACAGACACACCCCTCTGATGAGACTCAACCCAGCCAGTTCATTTCAGATCATATCTTAAATGGCTCCCATGCCCCCTGCTGCAAAGATGCCCTGACAGCAGCCCAGCACTAGGAAGCACAGCCTTCAGCAGCCACTTTGCAGGCAGCCCAAGACCCAAGCGGAGCTGGACAAACATGCAGACACTTGTGTTCTCAGCTTATGTGTGAAGTGCAGGAATACCAGTGGGTGCAAAAATCCTGGTGTCACCCACCACCTCTCTGAAGTACCAGACCCAGGGGACAGAACGTGCACTGAAGCCTAGCAGTGAACAGAATCTGTGGCAGCATTGGAATGACACATTGACAAGCAGGACACTGCTGGGGGCCATCACTCTGTCTGGGGGATGGCTCTGCTCATGTCTACCATCACCTTTAGTGCTGGTTGTTATTTCTAACCAGAACACAGCAGTAAACCAGAACTGGGGATCCTTAACAGGTTCTCCATAAACTGGGAATTGCTGGCTTTCTCTAAGTGACCCGATTTGTGTTTCCTACCATTTAAACCCAGATCCCGCTATTGCACTCACATCCCTGCAGCTGGGATGGACCTGGAGAACTCCCTATGGATGGTGGAAGTTGAGGCCCGGCTCCCACTGTATCAGAGCAGCACAGATAAGCTTGAAGCCAACTGATGACAAGGAGGCAGAGTTGGTTTTGAAAGGGAGTTTGATCAAAGAACAGAACAGTACTTTGTTGAGGGTTTTACTCAGCTACTTCTCTTCTCATTTCCCATGCAAAGAAATAAACCTCCTTGACCCAAATCCAGCAGCAGCCTCAGAGGATCAGAGGCACATGTGCAGTACTGCCTTACCCAACTTATCTGTGGGATTTCCCCATCCCTGCTCCTTAACACCTACACACCTTGTACACGGACCTCTGTTGCTAGAGATCAGCCAAATCCAGGACAAACTGGAGTCTACCATGTAGTCTGGTAAATCCCCAGGGAACCAGAGAGAGAAAGCAATGCAGAACATCTCTTCTGGGGCTGATTCACCCTCCAAGCCTCCTTCTCTGCACCCTCCCTCCCAGCTCTGTGGCTGACCAAGGATGATGACAATGATATGGAGGTGACTGAATCCTTCCCTTGCACACGAGTGGGCAGATCTGCACTTGGACTTGCTGAGCCGCACTTGGCCTCTCTTGGGCATGACATCCTGGACTCACCACAGCCCTACTCTGACTCAACCCAGCAATTCCAGGGTCACTCCTTAAGAGTTTGCTGACTGTTGATTTCCCCATTCCAGTTAGTCCCGTCCTTCCCAGCGAGGTGGACAGCACAGCAACCCACAGAGGCACTCGGCATCGTACCTGCATCAGCTGCCGTTTCATGATTTGCTGCTTCAGTAGATGGTTCCTCATAGTGTAGCCATTCACTGTGGCTGGTGCCGGCACAGAGCCGCTGCTTGGGATGGAGCCTGGCTCCTGAAGTCTGGCAACAAGTCCAGGATTTTGATCCTGCCAAGAAAGATGAAAAAAGAAAATTAATCTCATCAGGGAGACAAAGACAGAAGCCCTCATCCTCTCTGCTGATGCCCTCTCTCTGGTCTTTGGCTGTCCCAAGACCAAAACACCTTGAGAATTCATGCCTGTCACTGTGAGGACAGCGAGGGCAGGGGACTGCTCTGATTTCTGAGGATCAGCACAAAAAGAAGCAAGAGAAGCAAAAGGTTAATCCAAAATTCCTTGTGGCTAGCCCAAGGCTATGGGACTGATTCACTGCCATTACTGGAGTCACACGGCCGCCTGGCTGGCAGAAGGGATGTGAGTAAAGTGTCACATTTCCCATCCAATTCCCCAGCTGTTAGACTGAAAGACGTAAGGAAAGTTGAACCTGGGTGGGATTGAGCAGTTGATTGTAAAGGAGATGCCTACAGTAAGAGAAAAAAGGCAGAAGAGGGGAAAAGGTGCCATCAGACCAAGGACCAAGAAAGATGAGGAAGCTGCAGGCCTGGGACTGAAGCGATTTTTTTCCATGATTGGACAAACAAAGAGAGCTAATTGTGCAAGGAGAGGAAAACATGTGAAAATGTAGGTTCAGGTCAGGAATGGGCACAAATCAGTAATGCACTGGACCCAGTTCCTGAGTGGTACAAAGTGGCTTTGAGGTAAGTCCTCAATGAAAGATCTGAGCGAGCCTTCACCAGCTGAGGACTTGCCTCCAAAGAAAGAACATTGCGGGGAGAAGTGGAAAAAAAATAAACCACAAGAATATGATGAAGACACAACCCAAAAGGGAACAAGACTTAAATAACACTGAACTCTAAAGATCTTAGCAGCTGGCAGGTAGTCAGGGAAATACAAGAGAAAAACGAAGGAAGAAGTCAAGGCCTCACTGAGGACAAGATTCTGTACGTGCTGTACCCAGGAACAGCAGTACCCCTTTCCCCATTTTCACATCCAGCTTCCACATTATTTATGATGTTTTGTTATTATTGGCAGGGAGAAGTATATATATTATATCCAGCATCCTTAGCTGGGCCACGCTTCCTTTGTTTTCAGAATGGAAGCCCACATCCTTTGTTTGAGAATCAATGTTATCGGGAGATAAGCGAGAAGAAAATGGTTGTTGCCTTTTGACATCTGACAATTAGAAGCATGCTCAGATGGAGAAAACAGGATACAAGCTGAGTTTCAGAGTGGCCAGAAGAAAGCCTTGGAAGGCATTTGTCAGCAGGCAGGCTTCTCAGGCCTGGGGCGCCTTCCCACAGCAGCTCCTCCATGAGGAATCACCCAGCTCCTTCCAGGATATTCTTTGTACAAGCAATTACCAAGAAGGTCACTGAAATTACTCATTTTTATGGTGCCTCCTTTTGTTGTAGCACTTGGGTCTATTATGCAAAAGCACAATTGATGAAATGTAAATGCCTGCTAGATAATTTACTAAAAGACACAAACCTGCAGCTCATCACCGCTCTCATTATCATTCCTATTCATGGGCAGTCTCATAAGACTAGACTTTATTACTGGTGCTTTGCTTACAATTCTACCGGACATCTCTCCTCCTCCCCCTTCCCTCCTACCCATTTTACTCCTTCTCTCCCACAGAAAAAGAGGGAGGGGAAGAAAAAAGCAAATATGATTTACTACAGATGTAAATATGAAAGTTCATGTGAAGCTAGCACTCTGCTTCCATGTCAGACAGGATTCTGCTGCCATAGTTAAGCTTTGAATAATGCAGATTGCCCCTAGGGGAATATTTGAAAGTGCAGGGATTCAGTTTGTGTACTCTGCACATGAAAGACACTGAAATGTTCATACCACCAAAATCCCTGCCATCTATCCAATTTCCTCCAAACTTGTCTTGTTGCGTGCAGAGGGTCTGTGCTTACTGAAGCAAATGAGTTTAGTGCAAGGACAATCATTCTGATGTCTCGCTCAGGGCTATTGCATGAACAAGCCAGAACATTAAAGTCTCTTCTCCTAATCATGTCCACCTCATTCTAATTTCTCCTAAGCATCATCAAGAAAATAATGTTGATTTTTCCATACTATTAATGGTAAAGAAGTGTAAATCACATTACTAATTGCGGCTCTTGTGCTGTGGCAGTACGACAGCTTAATTATATGGGACTTTCTGCAGGCATCCTATAGCAATAATGACAATCAGCCAAGTTCATTTGCAAATACACAGAATGGGTTGCTGAGTTTTTCAGAGCAAAGTTGTATAACACTTAATTAGCCTGTAAAGAAACAATCTATAGAGATAAATTTTGCTTTTGGGGAAATTAGGACAAAATAGCATAGATGAGAAGACAAGGAATGAACTGGAAATCTTCCGTTCTGCAGTTCACATTTAGGTTAAGCCAAAAACAGGAAAAAGAAAAGAAAAACTTCTCTCTTTTCACCACTAGTGGGAACTACTGTATTCCCTTACTCTAAAACCACTTAAACGTCACGGCTAAGAATAGCTGTGGTGTAGTCTAAAGGACACTGCAATCTGTACCAAAGGTTAATGAACTTTAAACATTTTTCCTTTTCATCACTCCCCAAGAAAAATCACTTTCCCTCCCATAGTAAGGCCAAGCCAAACAAGCCATAATCTTAACTTATCTAAAGTTTGGACCATCCCATTTCAAAATCCAGGAAGAGAGCAGGGAGAGGAGGATTCTAGTGCTGAGAAGCTGGGAAGGATGGCAGCGGGTGTTCACACCCAAAGGGTTGTGTGGCTGAGCCAGCTGTAAGCCACACTGGAGGGTACAGAAGGCTACAGGGGATCCTTGTTCTTCATCTTAAAAAAACCCAGTATCTTTGCATGTAGGTGTCAAGTTTTTTGCCATTTTTCCCTCCAAAAACTCGTAACATGAAATGGGCAGAATCCCTAACCAAAGGCAGGCCACGCAGTCCTGGAACTGGAGAGCATGTGTTGGAGAGCGTGTATGTCTGTTGCTAGGCAAACTGTCACACAGCAGGTCCCCAGCTCCTGCAGCACTCCCTGGGCTTGCCAATGTGGCAGTTTCTGTTCAGAAAGGCACTGGGGCTAACTTCACCGTTTTGACTCAGCATCTCATGCGCTAGTTTTGAGAGCAAGGAGAAAAGAACCAGATTCCAGGTTTTCAGGAATGGATACTGTTTGTGTCAGCATTCTGCCGTGGACTGTAACTGTAACAGCCATCGCAGAGCCCAGGGAAACCAGCCCCTCCTGGCTGGCGTGCAGCGGCAGCCTGCTCGGCCTGAGCACCCCCATCTGCACTTGTAGTGAGTGTGGGGCTGCTCCAACAAAACATCCAGGCAAGCCCTTAATCGAAAGCGTTCAAACAGCCCCACTGAGACCTGCCACATGTATTTATGAACCTACATCCTCCTGAAAATCCACCGACAAGCTTGACATTCCCGGCCCCATCAGCTGGCTGTGAACGAGATGCACAGCCGCAGTAAATAAGCACGGAGATGAATCGTTCTGCACACACGCAGCTGATAAACTCCAGTTCTCGGCACTTAGTGATATATCCAGTAATCACTTTGTGGCTTCACTTAAGCAAGAATGAAGAAATTTACGGCCCCTAATTCCTCTGAATCCTCATTAACAAACAGTCCAAAAAGAATTTAAAAGCAAGACTTTCTGAGGATCTGAGCTGGAGCTCTAATCGCTCTTTGGCAAATATGTAAAAATCCCTCTAATCTTTAATAAAGAACATTCATTGTTTTTTAGGACTATGTGAAAACACTCAACTCATTTATCATTGTTAAACTTTCCCATCTGCTCTTAGAGCGTAACTCCAAAGAATATAACAAAGAAATGTACATGTTAAATTGTATTGACTTAAGCCCAGAGCTACTGGAGTTGTACAATTTATTTCAGCGAGGGCATGAAGGCGACTGCGGGCTGCTAGACAGAGTCATTTGTCCAATGCTGAAAAGACAGTTATCTGCACCAAAATGGCTCTTGGAAAGGCACATTTGCTTTATAGGAAATAAGCTGCCAGGTGAGACCATTCAGCATTATGTTACAGACCCAGACAATAAAACTAAGCCATGGATTTCAATAGTTAACAGATGGACTAATTAGAGACTGAATTCTTTGTGGTTCTAACAGATAACCAGGTCACAGCAAGGTTACTGAGAGAGAGGCAGGCAGCTTTGCAAATTTCGGTAGATATTTGCAGGGCTGAGGAAGAGCTGTACTTCCTAACTGAAAACATTAGCAGCCGTGGGAGAACAGAGATGTCTCTAGTTACAAATGCATCTAGAACCCGCATTTAGAAAGTTTCTTGCTTTTCAAAACATACTGCTGATTTGAGAAATGCTCCCTCCACTTTCAGTGGGGCATCCAGCTGAATTCAGTAATTACAGAGCTTAAAACAGGAGAGTTGTTGAGATGAGCCCCAGCACCTCAGCATAAAGGGAAAAGATCAAAGGAGGTGGGTTGCTCAGGGTAGGTGATTGCTCTAAATACGAGAAAGGGACAAACTTCTTTTTCCACCAGTTTCTTTTTCTGGAACCAAAGATAACTCAGCTTGAGCTATTTATCAAGATGCTACACAATAAAATAATCATTTACAAAAAACCCAGAGAGAAAAAAACTTGGCCAGAGGACTCGACAGGAGCCTGTGTGACTGACTGATCCGCTCCGAGGGCCGGGGCCTCGAGGTGGATCCGTGTTCACAGCAGGGAGAGCAAATATCTAGGGGTGGGGCGAAGTTTCCTTAACAGAGTTTCATTCTGTATTTTAAGAACATCTGTTACACGTGGGGAGTGGTGTACTCTGTGAGGAAACGCAAACACCAGTTTCACACTGATGGCTTTGATTTCCCTGTCCTCCCGGTGCATCATCTCCTGTCTACTAGGTGTACTGCAGCTCCCCAGAGTGCCTAGGCAGCACGTCACTGGAAGTCCAGAACCAAGACTCCTAGGCACAACTCTACAAATCCTACAAGCTAAACAATCAAAACACTGATAGTGTTAAATTGCCTCACCAATAGAATTCGATGTTTGTAAGAGTTTCACATTTAGATCTCCAGAGAAGCCACATAGGCTCCTGGCATCTTGTTGGCCCAGTGAACACTTGGATGCCTCCTTTGCAAAGGAGGATCATTGCCTCCATGGCTGTTAATTGAAGTATATGGTGAGCCTGTTTGGCCAATGCAAGTAAACAAAATCATATCATAGGTCATGGTTTGGCAGAATCGTGTGAGGCCACTCAAGAGTGTGATGTCTGTGAGATGCCATCATCATTTGCCACATAGAAGCCAGGGGTTATGAATGCTTCTTGCCTCTGCTTCTGGCCTTTAACAAAACTCTCCATTCGCTCTTGGGAAGTTTTTTTGTCTTTTCTCTCTCCTCTGCTCACAATTCAGAGATGCTTTTCAAGATAAAACAGCCCTTCAGTTCAGAAGCTCCAAAGCTTTTTGTTTGTGTGTTTAACACAATGTATGAACATTGATAAAATAAACTGTGCAGCTCAGTGGATCTGGTTTTTTTTTACCAATCTTTCACCCATTTATGTGATACACAAGCATGTGAAATACTACTAGACTCAAGTTTCGAAGCTTATCTTGGGGGCTGTCAGTCAGGAAAAGGCTTTGTTTGAAGACTCTAAGTGATCTATGGGTATATGGTCTTGTTTTTTAAAAGAAAAAGTTCTTTTAAGTTTTTCTCTCTTTTCATACGGCACGAACATGCACAGCTTCCTTCAAAGGTAGCCCTCCTTCTTTGCTAGGAGCAGTGACAAAATCACCACACCTGGCTAGCAATTGTATCAGGATCTCCTCCCTTCAAGCAAAGCAGATGAAACACTGATTTCCCTATAGCTGCTCTTACACTGCATGCTGTTCAAAACAAAACAAAATCCCATCAAAGTATCCAAGGTGCTTTTAAAAAACATACACAGCATTTTAATAAGATGAAAAACGAGTCCACTTCCCCTCTTGAAAAAACTAAATAATTGCATTAGTTAAAGCTTTTTGTGTGAAGACTCTGCCGATATTTCCAGAGCTGGTTTCATCCATCAAAACATGCCATTGCAGAGCAGCAGCAATCAGAGCAACACAGACAGAAAATCCAGAGTGACTTATTGCAACAGTGGTTTTTCTCTTAGTTGAAAATGCATCTTTTAGGAGGGAAGTTGAAATCAAGCTGTGATGTTGTTACCAGCATCACGTTGTTAGAATGAACATGAGAAACGGCTTTGGGAGCAGCCAAGAGCCTGAGGCACAACACGGATGGGAGAGCTGGTGTATCAAACACACACAACCTCCCAGGGACAGTGCTGCTCGTAAGGAGACACAATCAGAACTCCAGCAAAGCAGCTCCCCTGCAAATAGATCCTTTGGACTCCAAGACCACAAGTGATGGCAGTCCAGAAAACAGCTTTACTTCACTATCCCAAATGAAAGGAAAACCTTACAGGAGGAGTAGAGACCCACAGAGCCTCTGCCAGACCCCCAGTGGCAGTGGGACCCGAGCATCTCCAGTGTTAACACACTTTTCTTCCATCTGAGAGCAGTGCTCCAGGGCTGGACTCATCCCCACCAATCTTTGTGCCACCATACCTTTAACACAAACTGTACCTGCTCTTGTTTTTGTGTGTACACAAAGATGCAGACAAGGATGTTTTGTACTTGTCTGCATAACACATTATCAAGACACAAAATTGAATTCTCTGCATAGAACAAAATATTTATATTTGGCTTGTACAGCTATCATGATTCTCCAACCCTTGACACTGTGCTCTCTTTCCCATGGAGGGCAGCCTGCCTATAAATTCAATGAGATAATCTAAAACTGTATTTATCTCACCCAATTTTGGCTGGTAGTCCTTCTGCCTGTCTCTACAAGGTTGCTGTAGCTGTGATGACAAACTACAACATCTCATATCTATAAAGTGGTTTGACTCAAGTAATCCTTGTGTTGTGTCAAGGCATGCTCTCAGAGGTGTCGATGAGATTCAAAAGGAGCTGGGGTAGCTCAACCCCTGGCAGACGCTGCTACAAAGAAAGGCAACGACTGGCTGGTGAATTGATGTATCAGGGAGAGCAGAAAAGAGCTGATTAAAAGAAAAAAAACCCTGAAGATTTTACTCTAACAAAGTCAAAGTCAGGAAATCTTGAGCCAAAGGGAGAAATCAGGTCTCTACCTGCCTGTTTCTGAAAAGCTCCGTGAACTGCAGAGAGGTGGTCTGGACCACAGAGGTTTGCTAATCCCTTGATTTATCCAAGTTAACGTTTCCATGAATTTCTTTTTCCTTTTCATGCAAAAGCTCACTTTGCAGAGGCAGATGCCCAAGTCTTGTTCACTTTCAATAGCAGTTGGCTGCCTAGCCGCTTCTGAGAAGCCCTTTGCATTAAAAGCTGCCCACATGCAAAACCCAACAGCGTGTACCTCTGATTCCTCATGTAAGCGCACAAACAAAGCACACTCTGGCACCAAGTATCACATCACTTTTTCAGTATTAAACCTGTCTCAAGCTTATTCTTTCCTAACAGATGAAACTATTCAAACATCTAAAATGCTTGTATTGGATCTTCTGCGAAATCAGGTGCCAAGAATCCCCACCACGACTGACAAAACCAAAATGCAGTGATAAATAATACACTAAAATAAGGGATACAAAGTAGGCTGTGACTAGGCAGTCCTCAGGACTAAATTTTTAAATCCAAGATATTGACATGTTAAGAAAGAGAAACGTATTAAGGTGACCTTGGGTGTGGGGAACAAGGAGCAATTCCATTACTTTTTTTTAAATGGAAATTATTATTAAAACACCCGCAGCTGAACTGCTGTAACCAAGTCAGCCCAATCTCCCCTTAAAAATCCCTTTTCTCCCCTTCCATTCAGATTGTATTTACAAACTGTAGATGTCTCATTTTTTTTCTTGTGTCATTTCATTATTACAGAGTTGAGATCACTAGCCATCTGCAGCTTCATTTCATCAAGCTCTGATTTGTCCTTGGAGCAAGGTCATCTGGGACAAGAACATAAAATGCTGCTTTCCTCAACTGACAGTTCTTTATGCCTTCCTGTAAATATTCCCCACTAATTTTAAATAATTTTACCACTTCATACTCCCCCTCACATGCACTGAAAAGGCTGATATAAACGCATACTAATAAGGATCTTGTCATTTAACCACTGCATGACATATTAGAAGCAATTAATGGTGTTTATTCGCTGATAACACAGGCATTTCGAACTCCAGCTCAAGAATCCTTGGTAGCTTCGTGTGACTTGCAGGATATTAGCTATGGGTCACAAGTTGGGACCCCTCCTCCCCCCTATTCAGCATTAGCATATGCTTGCAGAGACTCTCGTTTTCCATCAAGCAGAAAAAACAATAATGCAGTCAATGCACAAAAATTAGCAGCTGCTATATACCCTATGGTGGGTGACTGGTAATAGAACATCACTAAGTGTATGTGGGTTCATTCATTGAAAGCAATAAACCAGTAAGGAAAGATTTTCAGGCGCATCACACAACTTCCCAAGCTAAAAAACAAAGAAAAGGGAACAGGGAATTTCCACCCTGATCAGATTTGACTTGCCGTCAGTTCTGGAGCATCTGAAGCACAGACTGCTGCTCTGGATTATGGCAAAACCAAACCACATCAACCAGAAAAAAAAACCTCCAAATCAAAAAACCAACAGGGTGAATTGGTTTGAGAGTCTCCCTTGGCACACCCATAAAGCAATAGCAAATAACTCAGTATGGCTCTGAGGGCCAGTCTCTCCCCTGGTCTCTGGCTACAGATGCTGGCAACAGCAGACTGGAGATCCTGGCTCTAATCTCCAACTCAAGGTGCATATCTTTTAGCACCTGGAAGATTCACTACTGAGCTGATGTATTTAATGGATTCTGAGATATGCTCTGCTGTACACAACCATCTGGCTCTCAAATGACTGTGTCAGAGCTTTCACCTGGGTGCCTTTAATAGCCCCAATAGTCCTAAACATGAAGACACGCACATCATTGCACCCTAGAGTTCTGTTTGCAAACACACCTGGATATAAGCTGTGCAGATAGGCACAGGAGCCTCCCATGAGTTTACTTGCATAAGCAAGCGTCCCTTTGGACACAGAGTGGAGGGTTACACCTCATGAGACTGTGAGCATGCAATTTGTCAGAAGGAGACATAAAAAATGGGATCATTAAAGGTGAACTCCAAAGCCACCTCTGAAGAAGACAATCTGGAGCGGTGAGTTTGTTTTGTGACTGAGTCACAGGATAAAAGCTGGCTGTATTGACATGGGCTCAAACCACCAGATTCTGTTTCCAGTTCCACCAACCATAGTTTCTTCACATGACTAAGGACAAGTCCCTTCATTTCTCCCTCTGCCTCAGTTTTCCCTCAAAAGGAATTTAAAGAGAGTAACAGGAGGATGAGGACAGTTCCGGGGCAGCGTGAGGGTTCTGTCTTCAGCCTCTTGAAATGGGGCCTCTCCCATGCTCTTGGGTTGTGACCCCAAAGACCTGCAGCAGAACTGTGCTCTGTGCCGCTCAGTGGTGAGCGGTGGGAGGGCATTTTCTGCTTCACTCTGCATATGAGATCCTGTCGTGTCCTCATCCCTGCATCTCTCCTCCCGGTCAGGCTGCAGCTGGTTGCATCTCAGAACAGCACTAAACTACACCAAGTTGTAATGGCCCCCGAGGGCCTCTAACCTGGCTGCACAGACCAGCGGAGCGCAGCGTGTCCCGGCCACATGCCCCATGGTCCCATGATTCACCCCTTCTGTGCCAGCAGGAGAGGCCACTGCGAGAACCATGGACATCACCACACCTGGAGAATCCCTTGGCAAGAGAAGGCTGTGCGCTGGCAGAAGTCAGCCCTGGGTTTTGGCTGGTACGAAACGAGGCTGGCTGAGGTAGTTATGGGTGAGGATCCTAGGATTTTCCAGCAAGCCTTGCTTGATGTTTTATTGTGAGAGCTTTTACTGTGGTGACAACAGTCCTACTTCGCTCCACATCCTTGGCTTCTGCCCTCTTCCAGCCCCTTTATACATCCTCAGTCATTTACACAGCAGGAGATACTTTTTCATTCAACATTTATCCACAATTCACAAACCACCCGAGTGCCTCCAGACACCATGTCCTCAGGCCAGCCAACATTTCCCTGAAATTCTGTGGGATTTGAGTGCCTCTGTCATTTAAGATAAGAGTAATCTAGGAAACACATGCCTTTGACAATTTGGCCAGCCACACTTTTGCTGTAAGGACAGAGGGAAGCGTATAAAAGAAGCAAGGAGGCTGGAGCTAGTCCATGTTCCCTGCGAGGAAGAGATGTTGCAGAGCACTCACAAGTGTTTCTTCTGCAGAGACACTGCATGTCAACAGTTAACTTCCCTTTGTTCCCATCCAAATGATTAAGGTTAGAAGCTTGCCTGGTGACATCACCAGAGTTTAAACATGCTGGATATGGTCCAGGGAGCCAAAGTTATTGCTGACCCCATGGTTACTGATCCGCTCTGCGAGTAGCTGATGTCTGCTCTCACTTTATGAATTATTTAATGGGTTAAAGATTGGTCAGATCTTCTTTATGCAACATACAGCTATACAGTGGGCAAGAGGACATAAACATGCATTAACAAGGTTAAAGTCATATACTGTAACTACACTGTTTTCAGCTTGCAGCTTTATTGACTTAATCATGCCGGCACCGCAGCCAACAAATCATTAAATCCATTCCATTCTTTTGCTGGTTACCAACCACAAAAACAGAGGCGGGCACAGAGGGAGCAGATCTGGGAGGGGGTGGGGAGCGGCGGTGGGGTGCGGGGCAGGGGGAGAACAGTGGGATCACTATGGAGCGGCGCGCTGGCCTGTCACTGCCAGCACAAAGACGCCAAATCTGTCTTTACGGACTAAGTGGTTTCATGGTTTAAAGTGACACACTCATTTGTTCCTGTTTGGCAATGATTATAGAAAAAAAGAAGGGGGGAGGGACGTAATAAAAAGCAAACTGAGCTTCTTCACAACTCTGTGTGTGTGTGTGTGCGCACACCCTCCCAGAGCCACACATCTCATCTGTAAACACCCCCCAGGAGCAGGGCAGAGGAGATCAGGGCACTCGCTGCACCCCAGGGGTCTCGGGCTCTGCACTGCACTCCCTGATAATCTGCACTGAAATGCAGCCATAATTAAGAGTTCAGCGTAGAAGAAAAAAAAAGACATGGAGCATTAAATCAGTCCTTCTCTTGCCCTCCAGGAGCAGCTCTGACCACGGCAAGCAACCAAAGAAGTCCCTGCTTTCAGACCAAAGTAACAACTTCATTTCCAGACAAAGGCTTTAATTTTTCACCTGGCAGTTACTATAACTTTTCATATCCTCTCCAGGCCACCTCCAGAAGCTCCCTGACTGTCAGCAGTTGCAGAAAACACAGGTGCCCGCTGCAGTCAACAGATTGCCAAAATACTGTTTCTAAGTGGTTAGTTTGAGACATCCAGGTTTGAAAATGGAGCTGTTAGCTTTTTGGTTTGAACTCTAAGATCTTTATTTGTCACTGCTGTCGTCCTCATTTATTTCTTGATGGAAATCATCTTCTCTATCACCTCAAAATACAAGTGGCTTGTTCTGCAGTAGGGGAGTATCACACCAGGACACAGCTCTGTTCTAGAAGCAGGCCATGCAGGAAGAATTCACCATGAGTTCTGGGAAACCTTCAGACATTAGGGTGTTTGGCCTCTTTTAGAGATGCTAGACATAGCCTGGCTGCAAGCTTTCCTCCACTGAGAGAACATGAAATAAGCTCCCCCTTTCTGGGGAAGACTCAGCTACACCATTAGAGATTTCTGGCCCAGTTCTATCTATTATGAAAAGAAAGAGCAGCCAACAAGCTTTTCTTCACCTGGGAACAGGCTGCTTAGAGCTCCCTGTAAAAATAACCCAGATTTTGGCAGCCTACCAGTACAAGGGCATGGCAGATACATTTGCATCTTGTCCTGAGATACACCACTGCAGACCTTTTTGAACACTGTCATTATTTGCTTTTAGACTTGCTTTCTTTAGACCCAAATAAGCCTTCTTACAGTTTGCATTCCAACCTTGCCTTCTTTTGTTTACTAGTCTCCAGATCCCTATCACCCAGAGCTACCTCCTGGCTCCACATTTTGCAAATCAACATATCATTACTCGGTGCTGGTGATGAAGCTGGCCAGAATTCCTCTCAGCAGCAAGCACTGAGAAGCCCCTGTCCCCCAGCCTCTTGCCCATGGTGCTGAGGTGGTGATACACCACCAAAGGTACTTCTTTCCAGCCTCTGGAAAACCAGGCAGAAAAGAAAATGCTTTCTGAGGCAGAAGACAGTAATTTAAGGTACATTTACGCCCTACAGCTTCACAGACGTTCGTGTATCCGATTGCCACAGCTGCTGCTGCTTCCAAAGTGAAGAATAAAGGTACCTCCAACAGGCAAGGGCCAAGCCTCAACATGCTATCCAGGCTTCCCTCACCACAAAGCATCCATCACTTTTTGAAGGTGCACATTAGGGTGAGGTGAAATTACCCCCTAAAGATCTTTTTCTCCACCAGAAGAGTCTGAATGCTGGGGACAGGAACACAAATCCTAACCAGTCACAGAAGAAGGCTTACAACAGAGATCTCTAAAGACACATCTCACAAGTCCCAAAGCAGTGCTTAACCATGCAGCTATTTTTGCCTTTTGTCTGGGGCTGAGCAGCCCCAGCTCCACAGCTTGTGCTCAGCAGGGAGCTCTGCTTTACCCTGCCAAACCCTGTCTCCTCAATGCTCCTCACCCACGGGCACCCACCTCTCCATTCCTGTGTGCTCACAGGCTTGAGCTGCCAGGGCTTGTGTGATGGACACCTCAGCCTGGAGAGCATCTTATCATTGACCTGTACTTATCAAGAGGACATGGGAATGCAGAGGAGTCTTCACTGCTGCGGTCACTCGCCGAAAAGCTGCTTCAAAGGGAAGTGACAGTTGTGGTGAGGTTTTAGGTCCGACACACCCAACCAGGACTAACACACCAGTTGGGCTATTTATAATCCCTGATTCTAGAGTCTTAAAATAGCACTGCTTTTATTTTTACATTTTTTAGGCACATTTGTATATTTAAGCAACTCCATTCACACGCTCCACATCAAACACATCACAGCCAGTCTGGGAAACGAGAGGCTGTGTCTCTTCTCTGAAAGAAAAGGTGACTTCCCCTCTGAGGTGAATTCCCTACGGCCTCTGTCTCCTTGGCTATTGTGATTAGTGTGCTTGGGCTTAGTTCCACATGTTTGTACATATAGACTGGCTTTTCCAAATGCCCAAAGGGACATGCAGCAACTGCCTGCAAACCTCTGACAGCAGTTGAGGTAGTTCACAAGTCACAGTATGTGGATACATGTGTGCTGCTCTTATCAACAGACACCACAGGGGCTCTGAAGGAGTTAATGGGTCCCACGACAAACCTATCTTGACTATTTGTGTTTTTCTTAACAGAAAACAAAGGTCAATATACAGAAGTTGTCAAACAAACCACAGCCACACTTCTAACGGGAGAGCTCTCTACAGCCTCAGCCCAGGCCTAGCTATTTGTTCTCTGCTCCGAGGTGCCATAATGTACCTTGGCTGGCATTTTTTCATGACTGGAACATCCACGTGCTCTTTATAAAACAATTACAAAATAGTCAGGGCAGGAGAACAAAAATTCCTTGTGCAGTCAGGGCTCTGTCAGACTGCATAGGTGTCAAATGGTAAATCGTTAGGCATTTTGGTTTAATTGCAGAGTTATTTATACCCTGGAACTTGTTATTAACATAGGAAAAAACAAAACCTATTGTTACCTATAATTAAAGGGACCATTATGGGACTGCAATAGTATGGATGGCCCAAGCCAGACCACCCCTCCTTCAGCCACGGGGATGGGCATGGGGAAGAACATTAAACAGAAGCTCCATCTTAAGATACTTCAGCCAAGAAGTATCAGAGAGGTGAGTCCCAAGACATGAATCCCAATTTCTGTGCTAAGCCTTACCCCCAGCACACCCTTCCTCCTGCCTCTGGCTGCAGACCTGGTATAAACCTGGAATGCTTTTGGGAGAGGGTACTACAGGGGTGCAATCCCACCCTCCCCTACCAGCAAATCCTTTCTGATGGATAGGACACGGATAGGACACATCCTGGATTTGGCCTGGAGTTGCACAACCATCCCTGTCAAGATTCAGGATTAACAGGTTATATTTTCATTTGTGAGATTGTTATCTGCCCCGAGAAAGGTTTCCAATTTCACCAGCACTAATCAGGATGCCACAATGGATTTCCGGTCCCGGCAAGGAGGCTGGAGAGCCTTTGTACCTTGTGGAGCCGGTTTTAATTCAAATCTAACTGGCAGAGCTGTTGTAGGCTGCATGTTGAACAGATTAGAGAGAAAAAAAAGTCACTTACATGCTACTGTACCTTATTTCTAAACCCATTTCTTACAGACACAAATCCCCCTGACCACCAAAGCATCTGGTAGCTGCGCTGTCTTTCCAGGAATGACACCCTCTATCTCTCCGTGGCTCTGAGCAAAGATCCCTATCTCAGTTTTCTACCTTCAAAGAAGTGTGCCAAAAACCTGCACTAGTGCCCAGCTCAAGTTCTGCTTTATGCTGTTAAGGATATAAAAAATAAGCAGCAAGTATGTCCTGTATGAAGAGCTTAGCGTGGCCTGACAGCCCGTGCTCTGGAGCCACGTGGGGCTGCGTGCTTTGCATCCTGCTGCCGGCTCACGGGGCACTTCACGGTCTCCTGCTATCACCCAGACGTGACACCCCAGCAGAGGAGATGTGGTCAGCCTAGGAGGACAGTCAAGTATGAAACTACTGATGCCATAATTATAACTGGGAGGCCAAACAGACTCCTGAGAGGGACTGTCTTTCTGGAGAGAGAGGGGGAAGGCTCACTGATGACTGACTTTATCAGATGAGTAAATTAGACCTGGGTTATAGCCTTCTTGTTCTCCCCTTGCCTCCACCCCCAAGGACTGTATGAGTCAGAGAAACTGGAGGGAAAATATACACTAAATTCTACAAGTGCAGGAATTAAAGAGACATCTACAAAGCTTGCCTCTGGCACTTGATACCAGCTGCAAAACTGGGTTAGCTTGACATTGCTGCTGGAGGTGAACAGACCCAGGAAGGCTGTCTGAGCAGCAGACGAGCAAAGCCCCTCTCTGCAAAGCAGGTGGGCTGAAAGCTTCCTTCTATCTCATTGCTAAGGTACGGAAACACGATTTAAAATTCTTCAAACTGATAGTAGAGTGCAAGCAATTAAGAAAACAAACTCTGTTTCTTGCACAAGGCTGAGGTGCAGACAGTTTGGGATTATCAGACATACGAAAATCTGCAAGTCTGGCCCGAGACAGTTATCGAGGGCTGGAGACCTCTGCAAGTTCTTTGAGGTTCAAAAAAAGCTTTTCCTTTAATAGCTGGGTCAAGAACATTTCAGTGTTGAGACTCTCTTATCCGTGAGAGCACCACCAGATCAACCCCATTGACATCCCCACTGCCGGGCAGCAGGCTGGGGCAGCTCCCTCAACATTATCACAGCTCCAGAGAGGAAATCTCAAATGTCTCGTAAATCCTCCTGCGGGCAGTGCCACATTGCAGGGGGCTCGTCTGAAGGTTCTCCTGCCCGCCTGTCCACTCAGACATGATGCCAGGGCCTGCCAGCAATGCCACCCAGCTGCCTCTCCTGAAAGGATGTCACCCGAGACGTCTGCCTGTCGCTGCCCTGTCCCAGCCTGCCCCTTGCCACAAGCAGCATTCAGAAACACAATGTACAAACTAACCCAGAAAAAAAAAGAGACTAATTACCAGGTTATGCCAAAGAGCCTTCCCCCCTCCCTTAATATTTTCCTTTCTCTTCCCATTTGCTGCTGGACTTGAGGGAAGGGTATAAAGGCTTTGCTATTTCTGCTCAGGTTGAGGAGGTTTCCTTGGGGCTAGAGCTATTGCTGCTGCCAGGGTCGGCTGGGAGGAGGGAGAGGAGGGCAGGGGAGGGAGAAGGGGAAAAAATGAACAGCTGCAAAGCAATTAAGCCTGCCTCTGCCTTACTGTCCAAAGCAGGAGGCAATCTAATTCAGCCTGGTGCCTCTCTTCCTTCAGCCGTCTGGTGCCTGCCTGGGATTCAGGAAAGGGGCTGTCTGACTGCCCACTTTGTCTGCCGAGCCAAAGGGGCCCTTCCCAGCCACAATTTCCAAAGGAAAAAGATCTTGGCTGGCAGTGTCTCTTCTTCTCTGAGAAAAACATGCACCGAATGTAGTGGCAGCAGCTTTATAACCTGCTCCTGCCCTTCCTCAGCAAACAACCAAAGTAGAGCTGGAGCAAGAAAATGACCCCGCTGGCTCCTCCACTCAGCACTTGTCTCCCAGCACAATGAATCAATTAGCATCCGATCATTATTGTGGTAACCGTATCTTTCACAAGCAAGATTTTATATAGAGATAGAATAGGATGTTTTCTGCTCATTTCCTTCCTGTCATTCCAATCACGAACTACTGTTAAAAATACAATGCATTTAAAGCCTGTAATATTTGCAAGCATGTGTTTCAGTTTCCCAGCTGAATGGCTGGGCCTTTTGTTTTCTGCACAGTAAAGGTACAGGGGCACAGCCATAAAGGGGAGCCTACAGTGCAACTAGGTTAGAAACTCACCCAGGGGCAGATATAGAAGGTCACCTCATTCTCGTGTTCCTAATATCAGGGATTACTTTAATTCCTTCTTTTGGCCAACTGTTTTGGTTTATAAGCCGTGTCTCAGGACTCCTTCCAGCATGTCTAAGGTGGTTCTTGTTCTGTTGTTTCTTCAGAAACTGGCAAAAACGTTTTATTTGGAAAATGTTAGTGCAGCACTAAAAGCCTATTAATGCCCAGGCAGAAGGAGAAAATAGGCTCTGTTAAGAGAACAGAGTATAACTCAATTTTACTTTGGGTTAAGTTTGACCGTAATCTAGTCAGCAGGTAGCTTAATTAAGACAGAAATATGCAAAAATGTCTATTTTAACTGCAGCCAGACAGCATTTCATCTCACAAAAAGCCTTAATTCTGTTATCATAAGCAGAGAAAAATGCAAGAAATCACAGAGAGTGTAAGATTTTAGCTCTCCAATACTGACACCGCTTTACAAAATATGACATTTGAGGAAACCTCTGTAAGCTAACATACAGAAAGTACTTCTCTGTGTGGTGGCAACCTATAACGGAGCAGCACACTCGAGTCAGGAGCTCCTTCCTAATATTACTCTAAGTAAGGCCCCTGATGAAGGTCATGTGTCTTTTTAAAATTAAAATTTAGGGATATATGCCACGTATGTGGGTAAAAGCAAAAAAAAAAAAAAAGCTCAGATTCTGGACTGGGCATGAAATGGATTTGTCCATTGTTTTTGCCAGTATTTTTCCTCAATTAAAAAAAAAAAAGATTCTTATTAAATGGTCAGCTTCTCTTTTGTTTTGTTTTTTTTTTTTTAAAGAAAAAAGGTAAAATATAATGTAAAGAAATGTTGGGGATTTTGGACAAAGTCCTAAACTATGGGAAAACACTGACATGTTTCGTAAAACTTTTTCCAGTTAAAGATTTACTCAGATTTCAGGACCATCACACAGTCTATGGTGATGTTATCAGCATTTCTCTGTTCTTGCTGACCTTAAGCACTCTTAAACCATTAAGTACATAATATTTTCTGATAATAGAATGCCATTCACATTTCAGTAACAATAATTCACTTTAATGAGATAAGGACTTGCACATCAAATGAGTCTACCTCTGAGAAATATCAGCACACTTTGGGGAACTGTAGAATCACACATCAAGAGCCCCACACTATTCCTTGAGAACTTGTAACTCTTGGTTACATCAATAGGAATTTGAGATGCGTAAGGATTGCAAAATCAGATGTTAATCTGCAGCAAGCAACACAGGTATGGGCAGTCTGCATTTTTGCCTTAAGCAAACAAGAACCAACAAGACTTAATGAGAGAAAACAGCACCGGTTTCTAACTGCACGTATAAATAGGCATTAAAAAACAACTGTATTCGTTAAGTGACTCATTACATTGTAAAGAAAACTTTCACAAGAAACTTCACCTTGTTTATAAATTTCCCAGTTACTTTGTTTCAAAAATGCTTTCCTTCCCAACCTGAGTAAAGAGAGCTGCAAGAGGCAGAAACCTGATGCTGACATTACAACAAATCCACTGAATCATCAATATTTACTCCGGCGCCTTCAGTTTAACACCTTCTCCCCTTTTTCTGCAGTCGAATAACTAATGCTGTCTAAACACAGACCTTCTTATCAAGCTAAGACAAGGTTACTCAGCTCTCTCCTGGCACGGGGAAGCTCAGTTCTCATTTTTCCTGGCAACTGTTCTCTGGGCCAGGCTGGGTCTGGGCTGTGGGAACGGCTGCGTTGCCTTCAACACTCCTCGGCACGGCACAGGACTGCACTACTGTCGAGCCGAGGACGAAAAATACAGCAGGAATAGCTTAATTCCAGTTCTAAATGAGCTCAGCGGGGAATCTAAACAGTCTAGTCAATTGCCAGAATCTGCACTTTTCAACCTCGTTCTGCTCCTTTGATCAGACTGAATTTGGAGCTGCAGCGATTAATGGGACTAATAGAGGAAGTCACAGGGTATCTCTTGGGAGAAGAGGAAAAGGAGAATAAAGTATCTCATCCTTGTTATGCGTCTATTCTGCTAAACGCCACATTTCCACCCAGAAAACTTCAACTGCGCCTGCAGAAAGTGTGCTGAGTGAGCTGGAAAGGAGGGCAGGAGGGGGGTTGTAGGAAGCACAGAAATCCTGCTCATACGATCATTCATTCACTGCTTAAACATGCCCTTCGCAGCAACGGTAACAGAAAACAGACCCTCCAAGTACGAGTGCCCTGTAAACTACCCTTCAATTCACTACAGTAACAGTTTATACTTCGTAATGCCAGAGAGTAAAGGAAATACTGAACACATTTCTTATGCACAGAGCAGCTTCCAAAAGCCCTGAGCATTTAAGTACTGAGGAAAATGGATTTGTTTATGACAGGGATACATGCTACCAGTATCCCAGGATAGTATGTCCTCATCTTTCTAGAAAGAGAAGAAAAGCATTAACATTAGCAGCTTGCAACCACAAAAGAAAAAGAGAGGGGGAAAAGTATTTGTTAAGGTATGTTTTTCCCTCATTTGCTTTTGTAACTGTTGTGCTCAAGAAGAGGAGGCAACTTTTCTTTCTACAAGGGGCAACTTTTCTTTCTGCAATTCATGACTGTTAAAAAAAAAAACCCACCTCACAACTCAGAACAGCGCAAATAGTCACCGGACTGATTAAAACATAAACTTATTCAAAGTTTGGCATGTTTACAAAATGCTGGTACTAACTCCCAGAAAACAAAACAAACAGAAGGGAAAAGCCAAAAATAATCCCAACATAAACTGGAGCTGAGGTAGGAACAAGTGCATCCAATCTTCCAGCTCTCTCTTTTTCTGTCACAGCACTAATATGCCATTGCCAACGATTACTGTGCCCTTTGCTGCATCCTTCTCCTCCACCTTTGGTCTTCCTTGAGCATACAGAGAGTACAGCTATGATTCACTCTGCTCTCCAAAATAATCCTGCAGTCATCCTGGAATGACCTCCCACTGCGTAAATTTAGGCGTGTGTGCTTGAATCTTTACAAGATCAAGCTGTTAATGTAATGTCTTAGTCCAGGACATCATACTATTTTGTCTACATTACAGGGCTTAGCCTCCTTCTGGGTCTCTTATCAGTTCTGTAATGGGGAGAAATAGCTCAGCGCAGCTTGTCCATAACCTGCATTCCCATCTGCATTTGTCTTAGCACTGATCTAAGGCATCACATTCTCATTACTTCAATGAGAAAAGTTAAACAACTTTGCTGCTTATATAGAAAACAAACAGTCTTTTTTTGCTAAAGTAATGTATTTTCTGTGTTATTCTTTTAGCATTCCCATATGCAAAGGGTTAAACTGTGATCTTTTTGCTAACACTGGTGCTTTTAAGAATCACCTACTGATAACAATAATATTTGCTTTAAAATGTGCTATAGAAATTTCACTTTAAAATGTACATGTAACAGAGTGATTAGCCTTCAAAGCCCTAAGAAGAACTGCTACATTCTCATTGTAGATTTCTATCAATTATTAGCGCAGGCTGCTTGAAGTAGTCCAAAGTGCTCAAGACAGAACTATTACACAGCCAACACAGCGGACTTGATATGCCTCCTAAATGTACAGTTTTTGAAGGCAGCTCACAGTAGTGTTTGGCTTTCAAACCTTAATGTTAACAGCTTTGATGGGGCTGCTCCTAATTTGTATTTAAAACCCATTACCTCTTCCTCTGAGCAATCTTCACGAAACACCATTTGTTCTAGGGGGATGTTTGCCATCCAGTGCAGCTCTGTAATGGCCGTTAATTCACACCATTTTGCTTGCTCCTGTATTAATCAGCAAACTGTGAATCATCCCAGTGTTTCCAGACTTGCAGATGTACGAGGGAACCACGGAGGCCAGTTCAGTTTCTTTCCCCATTCAGACATGGAGACAATATCAGTTCCTGTTTACAGCCCTGGCTTTGTTTTCCCCCACCCACACACTGAAAATTCTCCAAAATGCCCAGAGAAAAAAAAAAAAAAAGAGAAAAAAAAAAGAGAAAGAGACTGAGTTCATTTTACCAGGAAAGTTATTTCTAGGTATTGCATCTGAAACAAAACATGTTTGTCCTCTTGTGCGCGGCGTTTGCTGCAGCGAGGCAGAAATGACAGAGGCACAGGGCAGAAGGACAACGTAGGCTGCTCCCGTCACCCCACCCTGCCCACCCGCCTCCCGGCGCCAGCCGCTGCCTTTAACAGAGACTCAGGGGCTCTCTCATGCATTCGTTTGCTTTCTGTTCTCACTGTTAAATTAGACTTTGAGTCTGCAGGTATTTCTGCCCTGTGGAATACAGATATAATTTTAGACAATTGTGAGACAATAGTAGGGAGAAACCACCCCAAAAATCAAGGCTTCAAGCCATGCTCTCACACTATTGCTCCTAAAAGTGTTAAAGTTGTTAATTTAGGTTTCAAATGTGAAGTAGTAAGAAGGGCATGGTTTTAGAGAAGTGAGCACATTTCTGAAAGCCAGGCTGCATTTAGGTCAAAATAATCTCCTCAAACTGCCATTTACTGAGGAAAGATACAGAAAATATAGACAACAAACCAACCCACCTTCCACAAATGTGGGGAAGCAAATGGAATTCAGATATTCTGATATTAATGGGAGTTTACAACACAGCTGAACCGAGCTGGGTGTACAGTAGGGTCATGCAGACCATTTCCTCATGGCTGTTCATCATCACGCTGTGCCACGAACACACCTTTTCAATATCAGAGTTACGAGTGTGCTGACTTGTGAGTGAGGATGCAAGTAGTGTGTCTGACCCATTAGTAACCACTGCTCACGGTGTTATTTTAAAGAATGATACACAGAAGGAAGTTCTGGCATTCATTATGAAGCCCAAGAGTGAGAAGGTCACTGAGTCTTTCCCTAGATTCCTGGGATGTTTATAACCTTATTGCATCTAAGGGCAGAGTTGAGGGGGAAAAAAACTCCTCTATGTTCAAAACCTTCTGCTCCACTGCTTATAAACTGAAGATTTCTGCACATGGATTGATTTTGGTTTGGTTTTTTTTTTTTTTTTTTTGTGGTATTGAAGCAAGATGGGTGACTTGAAAAAAAAAAAGAAGAAAGAGAATCTGTGGTTGGGGCCTGATTCTGTCAGTATTTAACCCAGGAAAAGTTGTGTGACCCAGCTGCCTAGAAACCCCAAGTGAAACTGCTCACCTAGACTGGCAGGATCAGGGTGGATTTGGTACAAATGGGTGTCAGGATACAGTTCCACATCAAATGAATCAGACACTTCTTAGCATGATACCAACCACTTTCCCTGTACCTTTGAGAGATGAGGTTCGCTCCTGCCCCACACTGCATAGCGGAAGGAAACAACTGTCTGTTGCTTAAAGCTCAAAACCACAAAAGCAAGAGGGGTTTTAGAGTTAACGCAGAATCTCTGTGTGGTGACACACACTCCTTCACTCACCTCATGGCTGCACAGCCCAGCTGGGAATGGAGAGGAGGATGCAGCACTGACACACAGCCTGTGTCCTGGGCACCAGGAAACTCATTAAAAGCAGCCTGGCAGGCTGAAATTCAGTGCCTTGTCCTAAATTTCTCTGGGAGAAGTCACATTTACATCTACATGTTCACAGTACATAGTATTACTTCCTCTTGTCTTTCTCCACCAAAACCCTGGATGACATCACAGCAGCCCTCCCCCCTTCATTGTCCTGCAGGTAATCAAGACAAAGACTGTCTTGAACACCTCCCAGCACCCCTCGCTGGTGGTTATCGTACCTCCCAAGTCTCTTTTTTTTTCTTTCCAAGGGGATTTTCAGTTGTCTCCAAGTGTGAAATTGTTATCAGGAAGATTATTAGGTAGGTCATAACTAAGGGAAAGACCGAACTGGATGGAAGGAAGTGCTGTAGCTTTGAGGCAGTGTCCACATGAATTTCAGATCCAAAAGGAAAGGGGATGGCGAGAGTGGGGGAGGATGCTCCTCATGTGGTGTTCAGAAGGATTTGATCTCTTTATAAGCTTCTCATCTGCAGATAGCTTCCCCTAACGAGGTGCTATGCGGTGTCCAAAAGTGCTTCCAGCACAACAGATAGCTAAACTGAAAGGAATGATGAGTGCATTAGGCTGAGCTGCTAGAAATATCAATGCCTGCAAACATCTTAAAATACAAGCCAAAGAACCGGGAAGGTTATGATATGGCTGCAAGGGCTCCACTACAGTAGGGAAATGCTTTGAAATACCTGTAATCTAACAGAAGAAGACAACAGAGTTAAAAAACACTGCAAAAAGAGCAATGGGCTCTTAGATCAGATGTGAACTAAGTTTTTTTATCTTGTTAACTGTGCTTACAAGAGTGTTCTGCTGCTGTTGGCCTCAACGTGCCAAACGTCCCATTTCTTTCCACAAGTTTACTTTTTACTTTCCAAAACTTATCTTATGGTATTTATCCACAGGGGAGGGAGGGCAGGAGATGTAAGTCCAATAGTTTCATTCAGATTGTCTTGAAAGAAAGGAAGGAGGAGAGGATCTCTATTTGCAAATTGCACAGATACACACACATTCAGAAATGACCATTCGAGAAGATGTTTTTACATCTGTGGAGAGGTCATACTCCAGACTCAGCCTTATTGCTCTCTGTAATCCAGATTCATCATCAGCTTCCTTTATTCGCCTATTCAAAGGCACTTAATTAGCTGAAGGGCTTGTTGCTTTGCCTTCAAAAGCTCTCCACTCCCTCAAAGGCTATGCTTCGGTTTTGTGCCGCCACTGCCCTTTGAAATCAAATCTGTTTTTCTTCTCCACAGCATCAGTAAAAGGGCAAAAAAAGTAATATTTTAAAAACTCCTTTTTTTTTTTTTCCAGAGGAAGAAAAGAAAAAGGAAAAGAAGAAGAGAAAAGAGAAAGGAAAAGAAGGAAAAGAAGAAGATAAAAGAAAAAAGAAAAGGGTAGGGCAAAAGCAAAGAAGAAAAGAGAAGGGGAAAAAAAAAGGAAAAGCAAAGATACCAGCAGAGTTTCATTCAAAGTGACTTTAAAGAGATTTGACACTTAAAGAAAAAGGGAGGGGGAAGTGGATGGGTGTTGAAACTGTGGATGAAATCTGGCTAGTACTTTTGGTCTTGTTAGTCATACCTGGTACCAGCGTTGGTTTATATGTTGGGAAGACTCCTTGTGACATATCAGAAGTCTCAAATGGAACATGATTTTTCCCCTGTACTTACAAGAGAACTGTTTGTACTCAGATGCTGTGGGCTGTGTTCTCTGCTTTTCCCAAACTCCTAATCAATCTGCATCAGAGCTTATGAAGTGCTGCTGAATCAGAACAGTCTCACCTAACAGTCACGGTGCACTGACTTTTCACAGACAGAAATAACTTCACATAACACAGGACACCCAGGAATCAGTCTGTGGTATTAGCATTTCTGTTTATATTAATAAAAGCTGTATTTTGTATCCCATTGTATTTATTTAACCTTTGACATCTAAGCTCTGGGTCAGTTTGCTCTTTAAGAACAGCACATTTCTGCTTCAGCTTTGTTTCTACATTTAGAGAACTCATGCTCAGAAACAAGGGTTGTTTTTGTTGTTTAATTTTTCCTCCCCCTGGTATATTTAATCTAGCTCAGGGGTTTTGGCGTTTCTCTGCAACCTATAATTTACTCTGCCAACTCAGATACTCTATGGCTGCTTTTACCACAATTAAAGAAACACGCTCAAGTCCCTTTCAAAGGTTTTTTTTTTTGTCTTTAGCATGTTCTTCACTGTCTCATATGCAGTCCACATTCAGTAAAATATAGCAATTTTTACTGCAAACAAGATTATTTTTCCTCTACCATCACTTTTTGGCAATGGAGCTGAAACAAATATACCCTTCAATGACAGTCCAGTATACAACTATCTGGATGTCGGCAGGAATGCAGAGAGCTCTAAGAATAGCACATTGGGTTCCTACAGTGCAAGTGGAGCTCAGAAATGCACAGTGTGTCCCACCCAAACAATGGCTATTTATTAGCTACATCATCCCCCCCCCCCCCCCAACACAACCTTTTTGGTTGTGTTTTGGATCTCACCATTTTACACCCACAGCAGTGGGCCACACCACCCTCCTCCCTGAGACTCTCGAACTCGGACAAACTTGGGCTTGGAAAAGTAGCAGTTGTCCAAAGGGTTGCTTTTATTCCAGCCTGACTTAAACTGCAAAGATCCCCAGCTCATTTTCCTGCCTTTAGGGAAACTCTCCTCTCCATTCCCAAAGATCTGTGCCTGTTCTGTAGTGGTGGGAGTAACAGAACAGTTCTTCTGGAAGCGGTGATATTGTATCAGTGTTGCTGAAGGCAGAATCGGGCCCAATAGATCTGACATGCCAGATTAAGAGATCTGCAAGTACAAACTGTATTTAAACATGAAAATCAGGGAGATGTGTAACTATTCAACCTGCCTGGGCAAACACAGCTTTTCGTGCACCCAGGAGCAGCCAATAAAGTCAAGTGTCTAAGCTTAAGCCCAGAAAACAGTGTGTGATAGTCTTGGAGTCTCTCTGGCATTTACTACCATCTTTATATCACAAATTTATGAGTCCAGGCCTTTGAGTACAATTTCACCTAGCAAGCATCAGTCCTACATGAGTGAAATGAAAACCTTCAGATATCCAGAAGAGCGATGTTAGCCCCACCAGGCTTTGCAATATCACACAATGCAAACTGTCAGTGCCTCAATCAATATACCTCAATCCTCAACAATAAAGACATAGTGCTTCAGATGGGAAAAGATTAGCCCTTATCAGATTTACCAGTTGTGAAGGCAGTACAGGATCTGGGATGCAGACCGATGATGCTTAAGAGAACTATTGTTGTGACAGAGCTGGTAGAGCTGTGAGGCACCAGCAGTAACCCAGCTTTTGGAATGTGGAGTCTTTGCTTTAATACGCATTAAAACAACAGCAAAAAGCTCACTCTGGGGCTATGTCCCCGCCTCTGCTCTCTTCCCCATGTTGCTCTGCCTGCTACAAGGATCAAATTTCATGGTTTATTGTTCTCCCTCCAACTGGCCACCATCCACATTCTTCTTGTGTACAAAGCTGCACCTCTTGCTCAAAAGAAGAGAGTACTATGCCTTCTTTTAGAAATGTTAGTCACATTTACAAACATACACACACACACACTCACAGAGTAAGGGAATAACTTTCAAACACTAAACAACATTCCAGGAAATGCTGTTATTTTTCTTTAAGCAAATGTCTGTGAACGAGGCTAAGAAAGGCAATTTTCCACCAGATGGTTACTAATTCCTGAAGATGCAGAAGTTGTCTTCCCTCTCTTCTGAAATCTTTAACATTTCGCCTTTTAATGAAACAACTGCTCTATGCTTGAAAAGTCCTATTCATCACCTGCCTCAGGAGAGAACTGGCACTGAGATTCTCCTCCGGCTTAAATTCAGCTCCGGGTACACTGCTGGAAATCAAAGCCACAGCCACTGGAGCTACTTTTATATAATAGAGTAAAATTGGTACACAGCAGGTCGGGTCCGAAATTTTCAGTATCAGTATCTCAATATGAACAAGAAATCTATTGGAGACAAACAACAGATCTACATGTCAGATTCAAAGAAACAGCAAATATCCCAGAACTTCAAGGTTTGCTACCTACAATATTTTCCTTTGTCATTTTTCTTTTAATTCAGCACTTAAGATCCATTTTCTTCTACGAGACTTGCAGTAGAGTTATCAAAACCTAACAAAACATTCCACTCCTGAACATCCACCATCTTTCTTCGTCAGCTCAACAGACTGTAAAACTGAAGCACTGTCATCTGGTGTATAATTATTGTAATAAGTCTTACTTGTAAAATGAGGGAGGCACCATAAGCTTACCTAACTAGTCTGAAAATGTGAAATGCTCATCACCTGTAATCATGGTCTCTACTGTCCTTGATCTTTACTGATATCCAGCAGATTATAATAACTCTCTCTCTGACAATAAGAATCAGATAAAAATGCAGCACAGGCAGAGCACTGGGAAAGTTGCTGGAAAAGGGGCTATTCTGGCCAATTAAAGAGACTGCAGGAATTTTTCTCCTTTTGTGAGTTTCTATTTGGGTTCTGGGGTTTTTTTTTTTGGCTAATCAATGATGAAGGAGGTTCAAAGGTGCAAGAAAAAAATGCAAAGCAGGGAAAACTAGGACACAGGAAACCTCAAGAATCTGACAGGGATGTGGCAATTCCACACATCCAGCAGTAGAGCCAGGAAAAACCAAAGTGCTCAGAGCTTATGGACACACAATCAAAAGCAATCACACTACTGCAGTTACCAACTCACTAGTCATCACCCTCCTGAATGTATTGTTCACCCACACTGCCTCCAGAGTGGACAGTAACTCACGAAGCTGCAGCAACTTATATTCAGTCATAGGTCCATCCACATTCCTGGATCCCAGACCAGCAAGACTCCCTGCTTTGTCTTTATTTTGGGTCCCACTAAACACAAACAGAGTCTTCACATGCTTAAAAGTAACATAATTACTTCAGGCTTTTGTTGAATGAGGGGCTTCGTATTGATAACTCTTTGAAGTGAACAGTATCTGTCATATCTTACATGTATAAGCATCTTACATATATAAGCAAATTCAGCAAGCCATCAGCTTCCCAGCTGTCTGTCCCAAGCTGCTGTATCAAAGCACGGGAGTACTGAGTCTGCCCAACTTGGAAAAGACTGAGTCAATCCTAAAGTGGCACAGTGGAAATGCACCTCCTTGATTTACCACTAAGAAGCTGACATTTAGTAACCATCCCCTTATTTTTCATTGCTATCATAGGACAAAGTTATACCAAGTCATCTATATGCTGAAGAAATCCACCTGTGTAAGAATGAGTCACTTAGCAGGGAAGAAGAGCAAAGAAACCCAAGTTCTAGAGTGCATTCCCCCACTAAGCACCATGCTCCTGAGAGCTAGCACAGCTTAGAGATCAGTCTCTGGTTTGCTGGGTGAGAAATGTTTCAGTCCTTCCCGAGGAGTTGACAGAGTGCCTGTGTGCATAGCTGAGCAGCTTCAAGGATCCTGCTTCCAAAGTGTCAGTTTACCCTAACAAGGTACTAGGCTTTGGTGGTGAGGTTCAATACTTCCTACTATGCTTCCTAGCAAAAAAGAAAGCTATTTATTCCTCACACCCAGGCTGCTCTCAGATTCATTCCCCAAGCCCTTCCTTGCTCTGAAGTCTTGTTTCACAGCAAATCTCTTTTATCCAAGGTAGTGGCAGATACTGTTTCTCACCTCTCCTTGAGTCTCAGGGAGAAGGTTTGCTGGAGAGAAACCAGGGCTGTATCTCTCTCCTGCCAGCTGCATTTTTGCATTTACCAGCTTAGTTGGTACTGCAGAACAACAAAGGGTGGGGAATGGCCCTCATCCAAAGTGGGGCATTGCTTCTGGCAACTGCTAGTAACAGGTATTTCAAGTCTACCTCTTTGCTAATTTGGACCTGTACTGTTTGACCTGCTGTCCCTGAAGAAATAATATTTTAACTTCACTTCTCTCCCAGACTGATCTTTTCTAGCCTCAGAAGCATAACACAGAGATGGATTTGTTGCAGGGTACTAAGGAAGAAAAAGACATTCTTACTAAAAGGATGATAGGAAACATGTTATGGGAACTTCTCTACAGCTTACAATATAAACTAAATAAGAATACCACCTATACATGTAAAAATAATTTATTTTAGCAGTATGAAATGTGTTTTGCCCAATAGCTCAAAGTTCTCCACTGGGCTAAAAGAGACAGTGCCATGTCAATTGAAGGAATTGACAAAAGTTCCTCTGATAATGCCAGAAAGTTGTTATCACCTTGTCCACTGTGCACATCCCAGAAGTTTGGCAACACCACATTTGAAACACAAAAGAAGTACAAATAAGAAAACAAATGTCAATATTTTCACACAAGCCCTGTAAGACAGAAGAGACTCTCTCACCTGTCTGCTCTGAGATGGCAACGTGGCAGGCTGCATGTGTCTCTGCATGCGGTGGGGCTGCATCAGCTGTCGGAACTGCTGCTGGAGAAACTGGCTATTGTTAGCTTGCTGGGACTGCTGCGTGGCTGGAGACTGCTGCTGCTGCTGCTGCTGGAGATAGTGAATGAGTGACTGCTGCCCTTGTCCTGGTGTCAGAGGGGACATCTTTTGAGTAGCTGACTCTGAGGCAAAGTGAGACAGTGGTTTGGTGTTATTGAAAGAAAACTGGTCTTGGCTAACAGGGCTCTCATTCACCAGACCTGGCTGTAAGCTACTGGATGGTTGTTGCATAATTATGTTCATATTTTTGGACTGGTTTGTAGTCATTGATTTAAAAAGAGAACTCTGCATACTTGTGGGGTTGCTGGTAGGAGTGATGTTAGAGATTAATGTACCTTGAGGACTGAAGGGCTGCTGATGCAGAGCTGGGCTGGACAGCTTTTCTGGCCTGTATGGTGGAGAAGGTCCAGTATTTGTGGAGGTCATGCTGGCAACCAAGTTGTTCTGTGGACTTTTAATGTTGTTGGCTGGTAAACTGGCTGCTGTAAGGGTGGGCAGCATGGAGCTCTGCGGACTGAAGGGCTGCTGGTTCAGAGCTGGACTGGAGAGCTTCTCAGACCCATAAGGAGGAGATGGGCCATTGGATGGGGTGCTGCTTGAAGTCATGCTTGAAAGCAGAGTGTTTTGAGGACTCTGGATGTTGTTTCCTGGTAAATTATTAGCAGGCATGCCAGACACCATAACATTTTGAGGACTGAAAGGTTGATGGTGTGGGGATGATCCTGCCCTGTAAGGTGGAGAGAGACCAGGAGGAGACATAGTTGGCCAGCTGGAAGCCTGTACTTGTTGCTTAGTAGTAGACACCTGCTTGCTAGCTGCCAGCTGTTTTAGCTGCTGAGCATGCCAGTTGGAGCTGGGTATGTTGGGTAAGGGTACTGGAAGCATAGGTGGCGGCTGGTTCTTGCTCTGAGCTGCTGTTGAGATGGGTGATGCAGCAGGTTTGTTTGAGGGAGGAACTTGGAAGTTAGCTCCAGCAGATGATGGTCTCATCTGAGGAGATCCTCCGTTGGTTGGGTTGCAGCCTGGAGAAAAATCTTTGTTGGCAACGTGGTTCTCCAAGTGAGAAGTCTGTGGGGAGGACTTTGGAGTGGTACTTATGCTTGGTTGAGAATGATTCAGGCTAAGCGGCTCTTCAGCCTTGCTGCACAAAATCTTCTCCAGGTCTAGGTCATTGGGAGAAGGATCGGGCATTTTTGTCAGCTCTTCCAATAGATCTTGCAGCTCTTGGTCCACAGACTGCAAGCTGTTCCCTTTCTCATCATAGTGGACAATGTTATGGTTTTGCCCTCCTACTGACCCCTTCTGATTTATTTCCGTGTTGGGTGGCACTGAAAACGGGGAGCCAATGCCTCCACCGTTCATGTGATTGCTTTCGAGGAGCACGGAGTGACCTGCTACTCCAAGGGAAGAAGCACTGTGACTGCTGGAGAACGGAGAACTTTGCATTTCTGGACATGCCACATTGGGATTGCCCCCCTGGCCCATGGCAAGGTTTACGTCGTCAAGACAAAGTCTTTTACTGTCATTTGGGAAAATGACGTCAGGCACGCCGTTGGAGGCAGGAGAGCTATCATCTTCCAGTTTTCTTTTAATGGATCCCTGTAATTGTGAAAAGAAAAAGAAAGAAGAAGAAAAGGATTCGTTATTGACCTTATTCTAACACGCTCTGAAGCTCCAAACTGTAACACGGGGTTGGAGATAAAGAAAATTAAATCATACAATTAAAAAACCCCAATCACGTGAGACAAATTCAATCAGGATTTAAGTGGGTGAAACTTCACTGAAATCAAAAGAGTTCCAGTCAGACAAAGGCTACATCTCGCATGTTGGCCTCAAACAGATGTTAAAGCCATAAAATACTGTCTGTCATGTGAATTGTAATAGAAGTTTTTTAAATAGTTTCTGAGACCATTTCAATTAAGACATTATACTCCCTGCATAACAAACATGCCAACATTTTTATGGTAGCATTTTTTAGGCCTAAATGGCAGATCTGAATGAAACTCTGGACGGAGTTAAGTGACCTTCTGCCAGTGACTCGGATAAAATTCAGACCTGAGACAACTAAATTGTTTTACATTCTTTATAGGCAGAACATCTGAAATATCTGGCACACTTTCCAAACAACCCCAAACAAAACAAGTTCTCCACTAGCTATCTAAACAGACTTTCAAATGTCCTAATCGCAGATGTTTTAGATTTCAGAAACAGTAACAGATAAACCTCTTAATTTGTGTTTATTCTTCTAAGTCTAAGGCAGAATGGGCTCTGCTCTTCTGAAGGACTACAACTCATTCATGAAAGTGGAAGTGTTTTCAAAATACAGTCCTATAAATATCTTGATCTACAAGAAACGGTAGAGTTGAAAGTCCACGAATCCTAGGGAAAACAACCTGCTTTCTACACAGAAAGAAAGCGAAACTGAAATCAACGCTTCTAACACAAATTCAGGGTGATATGACAACCTCTTCCAAATGTCATCATCTGTGGCTTTCCATTCTGACAAGCATGACCTGTCTGCCATAGGGTTGCCATTAACATCGCTGCTTCACGTTAAGGGAAATAAATGTTACATCCTTATTTATCAACAGAGGGAGGCAGATGTGGAAAAGCATGTGATCAGCAATGGGAAAACCATAGACAATCCCTGTTCCTCTAAGCTGGCTCACAGCGAAGCCTCTCCCAGCTCTAGCCTGAAATTGTAAGTGCTGCCAGTCATCTATGAAAACAAAATCACATCTAGGAACAGCTCGTATCACTAGAAAAGCCCCCACCACCTAACCCTAGTGTAGCCAGCTGTACTCCAGGGCTGGATATGAGGAACTTCTGAACTTTACACTAATTTTTAAGCACATTGCAGTTTTGCCTGAGTCACTACACAACTTTGGCAGCAACTTTGGTGCTCAGACAACAGTGTCACAGGCCTGTCGCTGTGGTGTATATGGAGGCTGTGGCAGGCAGCCCTTGTGCGGCCCCGACTGCAGCGTGCACACCAAGGTCACCCTGCAAACGGCCAATGCTCACCCCTAAATGCAGCCTGTCTCCAGGCAATCAGCCACAAACGTGCATTGTTCTGGCCTGGGAACATGGGAGAGCTGTGCAACGGCTTGCTCAGCTGGACTCACGTGAGTGCTTGCTCATCACTCACTTGGTGGGCAGAGAGAAGACTGCAGTCTTCTGGTGCCTACAGTTGCTTCAGTTATAGGTGCAGTTTAAGATCAGCGTTGGGCAGTGCCACACTGGCATCCAGTTTACACAGACATTTGGAAGAGAGTGAGAGGATACAAGTTAATTGTACGTGATCATCATGGCAGATGGAAAAGCAAGTCTGCATACTACATAGAGCTGCCGATCAGGTTTTAGAAGGAGTTCACCTACCCCCACCTCCATCAACATCACAGCAGTTTTGAATGGTACTGTGCCAAAGAGACTTTTTTACATGCATATTTCCCCTTACCCTCAAAGAGTTATGCCTTTCTAGAGCAATCGGTGCTTTTCTCCTGTGACCTCCAGTTGCACTGCTTTACCACGGGTAGCACTGAGAAACCACTGGCAAGTGAGAACCAACAGTGAACTGGGACAGTTGCTTTCAGCACAGAGCTCACTGATGGCCTGTTTTGGTCAGCTGTGCTATGTGTGGTTTCAATCATTGCTCTGCCAGAGACTGCCTTTACATCACAGCCAGAGGCAACTGAAGCATCAGAGATTTGATTATCCCTCCGGTGAAGCCAAACATTTGCTTAGCTTTAGGAAGTGGAATAAGGCCTAAACCTTCTCCCAAGTGTTGGTCTAATGATGGCTGAAATTGTTTTCCTTCATTTTCTTTGCTAAAACTAAGCCAGAGTTGCATGTTTCAACACATGTTGCCCTGCGTAGGCTGAAACATGTTGGTAGAGCATAACTACATCTATTTAAATCCAGACATGTATAGAGAACCTTTACAGGGCCCTCGCACACATCCAAAACAAACACAGCGTGTTCCCAGTTTGCATCCTGGGAACCTACAAGCAGGAAGTGGTGTGGGGGGGGATCTCCTGTACTTGGCCAGCTGACATGCTGGCATGCATGTCCTTGCCAGTGCTCCCTTTGCCATAGGACATTCCTATGCTCTGAGTTACTGGGGAAAAATCTGGGCTTCCCAAACACTTGGAAAAAAATAGGTTTTTTAACTGTTGCACTGGGTGGTGAATGTGATGTGAAAACAAAACTCCATTTCCCAAAAACTAGTATGAGATATAAACAGACAAAACAAGGCTACAGCTTTCAGATGGCGTGGGCATTCCAAATCTGGGACAGGATTTTTAAATTGGATGCTATTGCTTAGTCCTCGTGAGAAGCCTGGCTGTGAAATTAGCTGGGTGTCATGTTCTCTTGAAAACCAAAGTCCTGCTTTGCAGGTGAGTGTTTGCAGCCGGACCATAAACTCCAGAAGACCAATTTCCCCCAGTGCAGGCAGGTGGAACTCTACACAATTTAGCAGCATCGTGTTTACTTAAGAAAGATTTGACTACAGTCTCAAATGGGAGAGAGAAATATACCGTCCTTAAAGCAAACAAACAAATTAGAATGCTTTTGGTTCAAAGGGACGCCTGGGCATCGTGAGCCCTCTGCTTCCAGCACATCACACATGAAAAAAAACAGATGACAATATTTCACCAGGCACTTAAGTGCTAAGTATCAACTGCACACAGAAATCCCTTCTAGGGCTAGAGGAGCTAGCTGAGAGGTTTCTTTCAGTATTCACCCTCAAACACAAGTGGTTGTTACTCCCACAGCACGCTGATGCTCCGTGTGTCTCCCCATCTCCCTGTGTTTGCTGCCCAGAAATGTGCCACTGTGTCAGCCCTGACCAGTGCAGGGGACAGCAATGCAGTTTCATATCACAGGCACACTGGATGGCTCAGACATACCACTACCCACAGTGGCAAGCGAGCATCACCCAGGCACTACAACTTTCAGCACCAGGAGCTCCTGACCTAACTAATCCAAGCAGCTGCTTGTTGCAGATGATTCAAGGTCATTCATATGGTACTCAGACATCTCAAGACCACCTCTTTAAAGCTTATCCATCCTTTTCCTGACTCCTCCTTTGCTAAAAACATTTTTACTACCCATTTCACTTATCTGGCCCTGGATTCCTCATGAAGGAGTTGATTTATTACAAATCTTTCTTCTCTTCTAGGAGTGGGCTTATGCTATTTGACAAAATCAACAGAAATGAGAAGAGCACCAAAACACCTTCCTTTCCTTTCTCTGTTCATTAGTGTATGGGCAGTTTGGTTTCAAATGGAATACCTGAGAAGTGAATAGAAAACATTTAGAAACATGTAACACTTCAGCTGGCTGGAGGCTGTCTATGGTGAAGCATGGGAAAGCTTCATTCATGTGTGCAAGCAAGGACGAAGCATACAAGCAACAAAGAAGCTCTTGCAACCTTGTCAAAATTCATTAGGATGCATTGGCATGCACAGGCTAACTTCTGTTTGAGAATACCTGGGAAACAAAGGCAGGCCCTCTGATTTGGGGGATATCCAACTATGATATTGTCTCAGGTTTGCTTTTAGAAGCGAGAAGTGCCATGACCTCAGCGCTCCTGTCCTCTCAAAACCAACAGGCTGTCGTTCTGGGAAAGACCCAAGTTACAAATGAGTGGTGCTGCTAGCTTGCAACGGTAGTACAACAAGAATAAATAGTAACTGTTTACCCTGCTCTGTCCAAGGAAGCTATACAGCTGTGGTTGCAAGCATCTAATCTGTCACACGCTACCTCTTTGCACAGAACCGATTCCCTGCACGGGGGCAGAGTGCTCTGCTTGCTTCCCTTGTGCAAGGAAGAAAAGGCAGACTCGGCAAGTGAAGCTCGTCCTCAGCTGCACCCTCTCCCAGGCTGAGCTCTCTCAAGTTGCCTGCTCGGGTAACTTTTGGCAGCAGGTACTTTCCAAAGTCAGGAGATGGTGCTGGCTTTGAGTGACTGTTTCTCACTGAAAGGAGTAAGGCAGGCTGGAAGTGGCAAAAACTGAAGCAGAGTGTTAATATACAAAGTATATCTACAAAAAGTCTAAAGTATAGCAAAGTGTTAATAAATATACACTGTGGTGGTTCCACTGGGTTTTAATAGCCAACCCAAATGGGCATGCCTGGGCTGGCTCCCTGCCCTGATGTCACTCAGCCTTCCTCCTCTCTCCAACACATCCGCTGTCCTCAGTTGCCACGCCGGCTCTCCACAGGAGCCAGGCTGCCCCATGGCTCTGCTGCCAGCCTCTGGGAATTCTCTGCCCATCAGTTGACCCTTTGCTCTGTGGTATCTGGGAGGAAAGAATCACTGTGGCGCACCTGGGAGAGCCTCATATCTCCAGCCTTACACCAGAAATAAGCCAAATCTAACCAGAGTCCTATTTGAGTCAATGTAATGTAGAACTCAGAGACAGGAAAAACATCAGGTGAGGTATTTCTGTGCCTCTTCTGCAGCCTGTCAGAGATTCAAGCCTTGATTTACAGCAATCTCAGGGTGCTGATTATTGATCTGCAGCCACCCCATCCCTCTCACTGCCACTGAGAGATCCAACCTACAGCAGTGACTCCCACACCTCCACAGCTTCTTCAAGCAAGAATTGAGCCCAATGGGAAGCTGCTATTTTGAGCCCAGGTCTGAAGAGTCTGTGCCATGTTCTCCTTTGGCAGCTCGTCCACCCTCCTCGTCTCCAGTATGCATTGTTATTGCCGGGACTCTCTCCATCTATGGATCCATGACTGCGATATCCAGAATGGAACTCATTTCACTGGGAATCTCAAGACTCTTATAACACTCGGGAAATCCAAGCTATTGGCTCTTTTAGTTGTTCAATTGAAGAAAAGAGACAAATGATGGTAAAAGGAGACAGAGCAGGTGGGGACAATTTCAGTCTCGCCATAGATAATGGGATTTGCTACTTCTGTGGCAGCTTTGCACAAAGCCTTTCAGAGCAAGACACCAGTGCCTCAGAAACCTGGGGAATCCAGATCACCAACATGCTGTTAAGATCTGGAATATCTTAATTATTTTGGCATAGAGAGCACATTGAACTTTTGGTGGAAGCAGCTTGAGATGACTAGAAGTGTTTCTTCCAGGTTTGGGGTGGTTTTTTTTTTTAAGGTATACTGCAAACTGTTTTGTTTTTTTCCCCCCTTTGCAGAGTATAAAACCCGAGTCTAAGATTTGCTCCACTGAGCTGACCAGAGAATCTATCACTCTCTGTCTCTTTCAAACACTAGACACTGCCAAAACTGGAAGCATGTATTTGCCAGAGGCAAACTGTTTGCAGAATTCAGCGATCAAGACTTCAGTCTCTGTGGCTTCAACAAGCTTCACCGAGAGCTATCTGCCCATCAGCCCAAAATGTTTCTATCTGTTCTGACAAAAACAGCCATGTAATGAGAAAATGAAACTGGCAATTTTCCATGTAAAACAAGAAAACCTCACAAACGTGTCTCCTGTGCCTTAAATACACAGTTTGGAAAGCTTTGTACTCTTTATCACTCATTTATCCACACTCTAGGTAGATTTTCATGTCCTACTAATCTTTGAAGACAGTTCATGAAAAAGAGGTGAGAATTTGTGTGTTTGAAGGCAGGAAAGTGGATGTAATGCATTAGTTATTAAATGGTAGCAGTTACTTGCAATCCTGCTTGAAGTATCAGCCGTGCTTTTGGTAGCAGGCTGGCTTGCACATGAGCAACAAACCCCAAATGCTCAGTGGCAAAGATCCCATTTAAAGACAGCAGAACCTGGCACTGCATTGAGTGCATTTAGCACATCTGCAAGTTTCTGTTGGTGCATGCTGGCTGCAATTTGGTAACAGAAACTCACATTATCCACCTGAATCCAAGAACAAATGCCTCCTGCTGACCAGTGAGTAACCAAAGCAGCTCATGACTACAAGAAACGTAAATTATGCTTTATCAAAGTCACATCTAAGGCTACAAGGAGAACTCAAGGAGGCTCAAGCAATTAAAACTACCATTCACTTTCTCCACAGTGAGATTAAACATAAGCTAAAATTGCATTCTTCCTACTGCTTTGGGCTGTTTGACCCCTTCTGATTTCCAGCAATTTCAGCATGCATGGATGTAAAGTTGTCATTTCACATTGTCAGGAGAGAGATCACATTGTGATTCCAAGCTACCAGAGATGTGTTTCACTGTGCTTAAAAATAGCAATACCCCAGCTCCTCAGCTAAGGAGTACCAGAGTAAAGTCTGCTTTAGGGTCTTGTTGAGTATCTGTAGGCTGGAAAGGTGGCAGATTCCTTTGTAATGAGGTGTGGTAGCAGGGAAAGGACTATGAATAAGGAAAACCCATGGGGTGGATTTCCTTCTATTCATCACACTCATGGGAATAGGCAACTGGAAGTAAGGATGCAGGAAGAGGAATCGGGGATGTAAGCAGCCACTTCAGCCATGAAAGGACCCTGGTTATTAGCCAGTCTGTGTGCATTATGTGGATTATTTTATGCCCTGGAACTACAGCTTCCCTCAATTTGTAATTTACTCTGGCAATACAAAAGCTACCATCTTTAAAACAAGTATGTTAACATAGATTGGAAGTTGCTACTTAGGCCATGCACGTGTAAAATGCCTCCTAAACGCTACTGCTACCTTTTGTAGGATTTGATCTCCAATCGCTACAACAAACGCTAGTTGACCTGACGTGCTGTGATCCTTTGCCCCGTTACTGTCACCACTCATTGGGATCTTCTCAGTAGATCAGGAACCTCACACTGTGTTAAAAGATGAACTCAAGGAGTGTGCTTTTCCTTCATAGAGGTGGCAACATTCCCTGTTGTGAATGCAGAAATGTGGAAACGAACAGGGCAGTTGCTCCCATGTCTTGGCTTCCATCACTTGGCTCTGGGCGGACAGACACACCTCATGTACATCACCAGAACCCACAACAAGAGCTCTTGCTTATTTGCACTGTTGCTCCAGAGCTACAATTGACACTGCATTCCTGTTACATTGCTGCAGTACAACAGCTCTGGTTTTGACTGTTGAATGATTGAGAACTTTTAAATGGTGACTGGATCAGAGAAATGATTATGCCTCTGTACTCAACACTGTTGAGGCCAAACCTCAAACAGTTTAGGGCACCTCACTATAAGAAAGACATTGAGCTGTTGGAGCATGTCCAGGGCAGCAATGCTGGTGAAGGGTCTGGAGCACCAGTCTGATGAGGAGCAGCTGAGAGAACCGAGAGTGTTTAGTCTGGAGAAGAGGCGGCTGAGGGGGAGACATGGTCACTCTCTACAACACCCTGACAGGAGGCTGTAGTGAGGTGGGGGTCGATTTCTTCTCCTAAGTGACAGTATACAAGGAAATGGCCTCAAGTTGCACCAGGGGAGGTTTAGATTGAAGATTAGGAAGAACATTTTCACTGGGAGGGTTCTTAGACACTGTCCCAGGCTGCCCAGGGAGGTGGTGGAGTCCCCATCCCTGAAGATAATTAAAAGCTGTATAGCTGAGGTACTGAAGGACGTGGGTTAGTGGTGGGCTTGGTAGCATGAGGTATGTGGTTGGACTTGATGATCTTAATGGTCTTTTTCCAACCAAACAATTCTATGTCTCTACGACTGTTGACCTGACTCTTTCTTTTGTTCACATGGCCTTCTTCCCCAAGTCACCATGCAGCATAGGAAGTAATCCTGGCTGCAAATACTCAGAACTGCACCATTTAGCCGGTAAGCACACAAGTCCAAAACATCATGACTATACAAAACCGGAAAGATATGCTCTTACAATAAGCTTAAACCACAGAAAGTAACAGGAAATTCAACCTGGACTACTAGAAACCCAAGGTATTTACTTTTTTTTCCCCCCCTCCTCTGTATCTTAACCAAAAAATAACAGGAAGGAAATACTACACATATGATGTTCTCATATTGATTTGTGTGAATGCACTTCTGCTCATAATGACAAATATATGACCTATATCCTGCCTTCAACTGGAACATCTTACAAGCCACACAGCAGTAAGTTTTTGAATGAGGTTCTTCTAACTACCCTTGTGCAGAATTACAAGCAACATCACTAATGTCCATGTGAAGATACCAGTCAGTTTCAAGGAGAAGAGTCACGTGGCCATGAATATCCTTGTTTTGCCATCCCACACAAGCCCACTTGTGTATGANTAAGTGACAGTATACAAGGAAATGGCCTCAAGTTGCACCAGGGGAGGTTTAGATTGAAGATTAGGAAGAACATTTTCACTGGGAGGGTTCTTAGACACTGTCCCAGGCTGCCCAGGGAGGTGGTGGAGTCCCCATCCCTGAAGATAATTAAAAGCTGTATAGCTGAGGTACTGAAGGACGTGGGTTAGTGGTGGGCTTGGTAGCATGAGGTATGTGGTTGGACTTGATGATCTTAATGGTCTTTTTCCAACCAAACAATTCTATGTCTCTACGACTGTTGACCTGACTCTTTCTTTTGTTCACATGGCCTTCTTCCCCAAGTCACCATGCAGCATAGGAAGTAATCCTGGCTGCAAATACTCAGAACTGCACCATTTAGCCGGTAAGCACACAAGTCCAAAACATCATGACTATACAAAACCGGAAAGATATGCTCTTACAATAAGCTTAAACCACAGAAAGTAACAGGAAATTCAACCTGGACTACTAGAAACCCAAGGTATTTACTTTTTTTTCCCCCCCTCCTCTGTATCTTAACCAAAAAATAACAGGAAGGAAATACTACACATATGATGTTCTCATATTGATTTGTGTGAATGCACTTCTGCTCATAATGACAAATATATGACCTATATCCTGCCTTCAACTGGAACATCTTACAAGCCACACAGCAGTAAGTTTTTGAATGAGGTTCTTCTAACTACCCTTGTGCAGAATTACAAGCAACATCACTAATGTCCATGTGAAGATACCAGTCAGTTTCAAGGAGAAGAGTCACGTGGCCATGAATATCCTTGTTTTGCCATCCCACACAAGCCCACTTGTGTATGAGGGACCAAGTAACATTCATTGCAAAGAAAAAATACCTGAGCCAGTAGATTTGCTACTTTTCAGGTCAGACAGAATTACCAGTCTAATTTAAAAGGCACCAACAGAGATCTGCCCTATCAAAACAAATGTTCAAAGCCTTCCCATCTTGTCTTTCCTCAGCAATTTATCTGCTTTGGGTAGTAACACTCCTGCAAAAATGGAAATTTTTCCAGGAGAAAAATTACTGTTGACAAATGGATCTGGAGGAACAGGACTACGGCTTTGCTCCCATGTTGTACTGCTAGCAGGAGATCTCTGTACAGATGCCTCTTAATTAGTCATCTGAAGACCTTCAGCAATCACGTCACACATATTGTTTGGCTGTAACTTCCACGTTCCATTTAATGACAAGTGTTATTAACTAGACAGCTGAAGACAGAACAAGTTCTCTGCCTCTCGGTTTTTAAGCTGTAGTACAAGAGCATTTCTTTCATATCTGGCTGTAAATCAAGATCAATCTCAGACTCAACGCCTTTCCACCAGTATTACCTCATCTTACCTCAGTTTTAATACCAGCAGTATTGTTTTATATCTTTTTTTTATAGTCCATTAATTTCAAAGTCCTATGGAACACTTTGCAGTAATTTTGTAGACTACATTAATTTCTCACGGCAATAGCTAGGCTGGAGAATTGCAGATCTCTCCACTGAGCAAAAACTGATATTTTTGCTACTTGGGTTTACCAGGATTTTAAAGATACTTTTCCCTCTTCTTTTTCAGCCTCAAACACTGGCACATTTATGCAATGAGCTCAAGCTAACAGGAGCTAAGTATAAGAAACAGGCTGTGTGTGTTCCTAAATTATGAGGTAGATTTACTGTTTACCAGATAACCAGATAAAACCCAGTCTGACACTTTTCTGCTACATATTGCATTATTTCCTACAATCCCAGAAGACTTTCTTCTGCAGTTTTATCAGACTACAGGTTCCATTTTGTCAAAAGATATGCTTGGGGAATTAACAGCCTGGAGGCAAAGCCTACAATTAGGTCAAACCTGGGGCCAAAAAGCTTTCAAATTCTCAGAACAATAAGAAACAATGGGATTTCAGTCTGCAAAATTAAAAAAAAAAAGGCATTTTTGTTTCAACAGTTGAAGTGCTCACGCTCACTCCTCCAAAGAGTAATAGCTTGAACCTCACCTACATGGCTGCACCTGAATGCCAACAGATCTGACTGCTGAGTGGCCTTCTATTTACCTTCTGTATTGGAAAGTAAAGCACTACTGCACCCAGAGCTTTTTTCTAGGCTCGGTGGGGGACAAAATACTTAAAAGAGCAGTGTGAAGTTTCTTCTAAGTGCCATCAGAAACCAGAAAACAACTCTAAGAAGGATGAGACAAACAGGCAAGGAAAGGAAAAGTTCTGAAGGGCTCCTCTGCAACACATTCATGCAGGGCCTTTGTTAGGCTCCTGAGTATTCCCTTGCCTTTCAAAAAACTTAACAGTAAACAGCATATCAATTAATCCAGAGCCATAAAAACAAGCGTCACTTCAGACTAAAAAGATCGTCAATCTAGTGCCTCTCTCACTGAACGTGGGTATAGAGAGAAGTCTTTATCCAGCCAGACACAGAAATGTTTTGTATAGCAGAAGAGTCTGGTAATGAATATTTAATTTGTTTCTGACTACATTTTATCCTACCACTTTCATCTTCACCTATGAAGCAACTCCACTCTTCCCAGCGTGCATTAACTGGTGTAGGAACACAGTTCATTGGCAACATGGTCTTTGTAGGCTTCCTTCCTCCTGGGCCAGGACCAGCATGCAGCTCTGGTTCTTACAACACACGCTTTGAACAGTGTATGTTACTTACCCAAGGACCTTTAAAGGGATTCTGCAAAAGAATGGTACTAAAACCCAACCACAGACCACGGCCCCACCCCTGAAGCCCTCATCCTGCATAAATCTGGCCTCGGTGAAATAAACATCTGGAGACACTGACTTTAGCAGGGATGGGATTTCACTCTTTGCTCTCTCATTATTATTAACTAAAGGAGTGAATTAACAGGATTTGGAGAAATTCTCTCCAGTGGAAAATGCAATGCTTATTTTTTAAGCAGAGAACCTCTCGACTTGCTATAGATACCAGCTCCCTTCTGTCCTAAAAGCAATGTTAATCACACATTCATCACTGCAAATTGACAACATAAATGCTGACTTGTGCAAACAATGTTAGAGAAAATGGTGTTCTTGCTGCAGAAGTGAATTACACAGCCTTTCAAGCTTTCTACACTTCTCAGTTTTATGTAAACTCTAATTTCCAAGCCTTTGTTCTGCCTTTAAAGGTCACACAGTTGAAAGCTATGAAGCATAGCATGTGTTCCCACTGATACTAAAATACTGTTTACTAAATCACGCATATAAATGTAAAGAAGAAACTGTTTGCAACCTACTGTGTTAATAAGAGACGATTTATCCGACAACACAGTTCCAAGTATCAATATGTGGAATGTAAAAATCTGATCTTCATCACACAACATGATTTTTTTTTTTGCTGTTTTTATGAAGTGAAGTCTCCACATTGCCATGTAATCACACTGACTTCAGATGACAACCTATCTGACTGATTAAACTCCTACTCTTGCCAGTGCTGAACTTCAGGAACACAAGTGGTCTTTTTAGAATTGAGCAAATGATTGCACATTTGCAAGATCAGGATTTCATTTGCATATTCAAATTGCAAAACTGCAGCTTCCCTTTGTCTGTGTAAGGCCAACTATAGCATTCCAAATGCTAAACAACCACCATAGAGTTGGACAGTATTTTTAGCATCTCTGTGGTACACTTCTATCTTTAGCTGTTGTGTTCACAAACAATCCCACAGGACACTGCATAGCTAACATAGCTCAGGCTCTTCACCACATTCAGCTTTTCTCCCAAAACGTGGTGAAAGCAGAATATACAACAGGCCAGTTTCAGGACCTGCCATCGTTTCCTTACATGCATTCCTTTGAGCAGAGCAGAACTATATCCAAGTACTAAAACATTAAAACCTGAGAGTGTTCTGCTCTGGCGTGGTGATGGAGGTTGCTGTGACTTCCTCCAGGGAAAATACAGCTTTACACTCAGAGTTTGCACTGTGCAGATAAATCAAGGAGGACAGGGAAGGATTTCTGTGTGTTTTTTCCTAGCAGGATGTGCCCATGGGTTCATGGCAAATCTCTGGTCAAAGCTTAACCCTGCAAGAGAAGTTAATAATTGAACTTGCCAAATCGTCACAATTTCTATATCCAAACGCATCTTGTTTTTACAAAGAGGCATATTAAACCAGTGAGCCATTTTATTAGACTCATGCTCATGTAACAAAAACATGTGTTAGCTTTTGAGTGCCAAGTATCATCCTGGAGGGTTACCAATCCCTGTTACAGATTTTGTAGCCAGACTACAGTTATCTGTCATAACAGAGAAGGTGGTTTTGAATACAGAGAATGAAGCATGCTGCTCGGTTCGGGAATATGTGGTCCCAGTCTCTTTGTAAAACTCTAGGAAGGAGATTGTACTGCCTGGGGAGGAAAAAAAGACCTTGAAATTTACTGCTGACTTGAGTGGGGCTTCTTGCAGAAGCCTCCTGGATGGCTGGTACATGGCCCCAAGCTTGCTCTTTCAATTCCCCAGAGGCACTTTGCAAATGTCTGCAGCACCACCAGTTCCAACGTGGCAGCTGTAGCAGCTGGGTCAAGTCTGAGTCCATAGGAAGGAGTCATCTAGATGAGGTGTTTCAAAACTACAGGTTTACCACAGACAGAAAAAAAACTCATCATGGGAACAGCAGTATTAATCAGATGATTGACCTTTGAAGCTTAGAATCTGAAATGCTTTCCACACCAAGCTGGAGCTGCATATGGAGACAATAGCCTCCAGTATCTTGATTTACAGAGAAAGTACTGATGGAATCCCATATATCCTATTAATGGTGAACACAATTATGTAAAGGAACGGGTTTTTTTTTTTCATTAAGTGCCTTAGCTGAGGTTTGAAGATGAGCCTAGACACTTGGCTCCAATTTAATTTCAAGGGGACAAGATAACCTGAAAACCCTTAGAAAACCTTAGACCTTGTGAGTGCTTCACAAATGGGCTCCTCATTTCCCCATCTGCACTTATCTTCTCTCCCATTACTACATGCCATCAAACACTCTGTTACTAAAATTCTTTAAATGATAATGGGACTTTCCAAACAAACTGTGTTCGTTTGCTTCCTCTACTCTACCACCAAAGTGACGGTATGTCTGCGAGGTGTGAGAACTGGGGAAACAACATCAGGGCTCAGAGGATGTCCCTGGCTCTGCAGAAGCACCAGAGCAGGGCTGAGATACACAGGAGGCAGCACCTCCTCTGCACTACATCTACAATATATGTCTGTGGTTTTGTTGCCTTTTCTTTTTCTGATCAGAGTTATTTTTCCCTTTTCAGCCTAACACGTGTTCAATCAAGACTATCAGAGTTATTCATTCAATATGTTTGCATTATGTAACATGAGCATCAAGTTCAGGAGAAAAGAAAAAAAACCCACACAGCTACTTTGGGTTTTTTTTTCCTGAGTACTTTCTTACATGCAAAATATGAGTAGAGGCTTTCCCTCCACCCAGGATGCGAGGTTGACATCCTGGAGTTGGTCCTCATCCTACTAAGGGCTCCTCAACTGAAAACTGTGAGTTGCAAGGCTTGGCCTTTACTAAGAAATAATGATATTACGGGAAAACTCACTGCACGCTCAGGAACATCAACAGTAAATTACCCTTCTATTTTCTAATATAGACACGATGTCTGGAGTTGAGCAAACACATTCTTGAAAGGTCAGAGCACTTAAACTGTACGTACCTAGTTGAGGTTGAAAAAAAGCTGTTGTTGCCTTTTAGTTATGACATTTCAGTTTACCCACAAGAATTACACTACTTCCCCATAAAAGTTTTCAACATGCTTTTCTCCCAATGTTGGAAAGTAAAGGTGTTACTCTTTTTCTATATTAACCTATCACATCCATCACTGAATTCAGTGATTTGTCAATCATATAGCCATTCCTGCCCAAAGGGCTTCACCCAGCAGCAGACACACCTGTGGGGATGCCCTGTCCACCTTTGAGGAGAAGGGGCTGGAGGAACTCGACTTGCTAAGACAGTGTCTCACTGCTAGGCAGTTGCTGCCTGGATGAGCCACGCTCAACCATTCTCACTAAACTTTGAAGACCTGAAAGAACTATGAAATCTCTTAAAATACAGAGCTGCAGGGCAGAGAGTTCTTCATTTTTTTTTCTGAAAGAATGAGAGGAACTTCCTCTTTCAGTTACAGTTAGAGTCTAGTGAGGATATAACTGCTGTAACGATCAGGAAACAACTGTCATGTCCGGATGGCACTACAGAGTGTTACTGGGAAGCTGCAAGGACCTTGCAAACAAAAGGAATAAAAGTTTGGATCTGCTGGAAGTGCTCTGATCTGTCACTAAACACAGTGTCGTGTCCACCTTCAAATTTCAGGGTGTCAAGGGAACTTAAACCAAGTCCAGTTTTTAACCCAAGTCCAAAGAGCTGATGTTCACTTCTTTTCAACAGAGCTGCTTCAGATCACTTCATCACTTTAGGCTGAGACAGCTCTGAGTCAAGACTGCACTGAGCTAGCTCTGGGACCAGTGTGAGTGGGCACTGTTAATGTGACCCACTGCACTGGGCCATGCTGGGACCTCAACAAGACATTGAGTGTCCCACGCCCATGTAGTTCCAGCCATCTCAAGCTGAATTGCACTGACAGCAAGTTCCCTTAGCTTATTCAGTACTGGTGAACAAGGATGTCTTAGGCATGGTAAGATGACTGTCCTCTATAAGAAATGACAGCCCCTCAGGTGGGAGTTGCTGAACTACAGATGAGAAGCACTGATTGACTGCAAATGCAATGGATGTTGGAACAGGTTAGCCACTAAAAAGTGTCTGTGGGTGACCATTTTATTTCCTATTGGCACAGAGGCTGTCAGGCGCTGCTTTGTGGAAGGGAACACAACTTCAAATGGACTAATTTGAGTACTTCCAAGTGCTCACCACAGCTGTAGCCCTTCACCTCCATCCTTACCACTGTGCAAAGCTCCTGCCAGCTTAGCTTTGGTCCTTGACACTATTTCCAGCATGCATTGTCAGCGTCGATATGCATTTCACAAGTCTTCCATTCCCAAGCTCTTAACGGAGAGACAATTTCACTTCTCAGCCAGATTTTCAGTAGAGTCTCTCCTAGTGGCCTCCAGCACCATACATATCACACCATGTACCCAGCCTGGCATACCTCATCCCACTGCTGGGGTTGCTTTGAAGGAAGAGAGCTCTAGTTCTTCAAAACTAACCTATTTCCTATCAAAGCTGCCTGTGGGGATGCAAAGAAATTGTACCTGGCTTCCTGTGCTTCAGTCACTAGAATTGCCAAACATGATATAGGAAACGGGCAGGAAACATCAAATATACATATCACAGCAATTCTTCCCCTTCCCTCTGTGTCATGTCTGAGCAGCACACCAAGACCTGACCTTGCACTTTTTATTGCAGCCTTTCTTACACAAACACTTGAGTCAGATCCAGAGCCAAAACTCAATGAAGAGCCAAAGACATTGCCTAGCCTTTTTTTTTTTTTTAATGCAAAAGCCTGACATCCTCTCTCATACCTATTTGTATTCAAATCTAAAACAAACTGTGTATTTTTAATGGCATGAATTTTTAAGATCAATAAAAACTTCAAAACTCAACCTATTTTTCACTCCTTCTGGTACCAGCGTAAAGGCTGTTAAGGAACCGATATTCCTGGAGCTCTGTGCAGACATGAGAAGTGCTGATGCACACAAAGGTGTACTGTGACTAAGCACATGAGTTAGGAGGTTTCAGCTGTTACATTTCTCCATCTTCCCTTTTACAGTCATCCTAATTTTGCTTCTGTTAAAAAAATCCAAGGTAGAAAACCAACAAAGACCTAGTCCTTCACCTTGGTTCTTTGCACAATCGTTGCACAAGGAATGTAAAACAATACTTTTCTAACCTGGCAGCATTTTATATTCACGTTATCCAGGTGGAATTGACACCATAAGGAGTAAGGAAATTGAATCAGATACAACATTTATTTCTCTAATAAAACTGCCCTTCTTTTCTTCTTGAACATCTGAAGTTGAAATACAGTCTTCCTCTTTTCTTACCCCATTAATTTTATAAACAGGGAAAGAGGAAAGTCAAGTGTATTTTTAAAGGAAAAAAAGCACAATTTATCAGTCTTCCAATTAAAATATAAACCTCTCTTCTTCCTGGATTAACCCTTTATTTTTACAACGGATGCCTTACCTTTTTGTAGTTTTTATTTACTGCCAAGAAAACACACCTCCTTAATACCAGTTGTAGAATCTACAGGTCCTAGCTGACCATATATTGCCCAGTATTTTGTGCTAGCATACAACAGGACACCAGTGATAACATGTGGGAGAAATGGAGTGGCATTGGGGTAAACTTTTGATTTAAGGACACTTCTTCTCCAGCAGCACACTGTCTATTCCCTGACACACACTGCCTAAGCCCTGACACAGCCTTTCCTGCTTTCTGCGAGACAAATCTGCTCTGTAACAAGACAGACACTAAGTCAGAAGTGTCAATATGAGTAACTCCCTGAAAATAAACTTTTCTTGTTTGTGAAACAGCATTGCTAACATGGGACCTGAAACTGAACTGCAGGGAAGGAGCTTCTCCTGTTGCCTGCAAGCGAGCTGCACCGACTGCAAAGCCCAAGGCCCTGCTCCCCAACCCAGTAAAGAAAAGGTGAGTCCCTGCAAGAACTGCAACAGGAACCGACCAGACGCCGTGTCACTGTGTTTGCTCACCAAGCGGTTGTGCAAGATGAGATCGTGCTTATCGAGAACCACCTCCTGCTTCCAGGGCAGCACAGGTGGAACAGGACAGGGCTCTGCAAGGGAGGGTGCCTCTGGCAGCTCTTGCACAATGACTCCCAAAACCAGCAGCTCATGGGGACTGCCCATTTAATTATGTCAAAATGGAGCTGCCACAGATTCCTAGACAGCTCTCGCTGTCTGGATTGCTCCTTGCCACATACTAGTTTTGGGTTTCTGAAAGAGGTTGGATGGGGTTTGTTTTTCACTAAAATGTGTAGAAGCTCAAGGATTGAATGAGAGGGAAGGAGAATTAATCTGAAGTACTTTTCCTTTACTTGCTGACTTGTTTGTGCTTAACTTTAAGGGTAATCTAAGAACAAGGAAGAATTTTTATTACCCCTTAAAAATGTGTTTATGTTTATCTCCATATGAGAAAGCAGCAGCAGCCTTCGCCAGCACATTAATACGTTCCTGGCTCCTGACAGCACATGGCTGTCAAACAACTAAATACTTTTAATAGAAACCTGGTCCATTAACAAGCTGAAGCATCAAACAGTCACACAAGAACAGCAAACAACACCAGGAAGAGCCGCTGTCTTTCCATGCTGAACAAAAAGCTGTTTTCAGCAAGAGAAATAATGCAACCTCTAACGCTGCTTTGCCTCCCTCTCCATCATATCTGCACCCAACTTTCCTTAGCTTCCTGACAGAAATTTAAAGCAGCAAAACTTGCCTTTTTCTGAGCTCGTTTCTTCCTGAGTGCTCCTTTGTGCAGATGTCCTCCCAGGACCCCTTTTGCCACATTGCAGTGCCAACTGCAGATCTCATCAGGTCCAGCCCCTCCACAGCCTCATGCACCAAGCCCATTTCTCTTTGGATATCCCAGTGATTGTCAGTAATACTTTTTAAAACAAGTGAACCTGCTTCTGCAGGGGGTTGGACTGGATGATCTCTGAAGTTCCCTTCCAACCCCTACCTATGATTCTCTGACCATTCTATGAACTTGGTCTTTCCTTTGCTGAAATCTGTCTTTGCAAGATTCTGTATCCAGAATAATCTCTGTTCTCTTTTATAACCAAACCTGAGGTGCTGAAACAATTGGAAAATTTCCAGCTGGTTTCAGTGGCATTTCTCTGTATATCCATTCAGAGTTAGCTCTTTTGAGAATGAAATGATCACATCTTTTCTACCACCACCAGTGCTTTTTGCTCACCTTCCACATACCTGTGCGAGTATTATTGTTTCTGCACTCACAATATTTGACTTGTTTCAACCCTCATGTGCAATACAAATAGCTGTGCTACCCGGAAAAAAAAGTACGTGTCTAACACAAACATTTATAATTCCAAAGCCTTAGACAACAATTGAGATAAAGCTAGCATCAACTGCAGTGCAAGCTGTGTGATTCAAAGGGGGCCCTGAAGGTGCAATTTGCATTTAATGTGGGGTTTTTTTTCTGTTAACTCAAGCTTTAGGTGAAACAACCGAAAGAAAAAAAAAACAACTCCAAACATCCCTTGTTAGGCAGGTGGAATAAACTGAAGGTGAAGTCTGAGGCACTCCTACTCAGTGTGGGAAGACACATGCTCACTTGACAGGCAAGGTGATGCTGCAGCTTATGATGGAGATTTCATTTCTGGAATTTTTATTGCTGAAAAAGGATCAATGCCCTACATTTTGTGTTCATGAAGGAATTCCTAACAACAGCCAATCTGCATGCAATACTTTCCTCAAGTCTTTTGCCTTCTGCTGCTTCTTTCCAACCAAAGCACTGGGCTATAGAAGTGAGCTGCTCTGATTTACAACTGAGGGGTTTAAAACCAGGTAATGCAATTATTGACTTGATAGTCCACAACGTCTGCAGTCAGCAAAGTTTAAAACATGCAAAATATTGACAAGATCAGACAAATACATAATGAGGGAGTTATTAAAATGCAAATTGCCTGCCTTCTGGTACTCCTGTGGTGTATGGCACAGGACCTCAGAGTCTGCATCTACAAATGCTCTCCTGCTACCTCTGTGCTGGTTGTGAGGAAGGAGAGGAGCAGAGCAGGGGAAAAATGGATGGGCAGAGCTATCACAAGGCAGCCAGATGGGCCCCCACATCAAGGGGGTACCCCAAACAGAGACAGTGAGTGCATGGGAATGAGAGGCATAGCGATGTGCAAGAGCTGGCAGCCTTGCACACACTGGGCTCCAGACCTTCATGGGGTTTCAGGAAGACCCTGACCACAGAGACAAGCCTGATAACAGGGCCACTTCTTTTTTTGGGAGAACAGACAGAAGTGAAAACTATTTGAAAGTTGGTCAAACTTGACATCAAAATTCATGAAAGGCACTGGATTAAGGGTTAGTAAGAAAAAAAACAATCATAGAGTCCAAAGACAGGTGTGATGGAAATCCTCTACCCAGCCTGTCCCAGGATGCTTGGACCTGGCCTTAAGAAGATAAAACTCAGTGCCCTGGTGCAATTTGAGAAGTCCTATCTGGAAGGTGAAAGAAGGTATCATTACAAGCCACATGATTCTCTCCTTTCCCATCTCTACCCCTAACTTTTTCTACTCTATTTAAATAGCCTTATAATCCTAGGGACTGTCTAGCACACGCTTACTATTTTACCTTGCAGACACATTCTTGTAAGTCTGAAGGCTGTGTCTGTGTCTGGATGTCTATAATAGAACAAGTAAAATAATACCATTCCCAGCTGTGGGCTGGATGATCTAAGACCCCACTAGGAGTAAACTGTGATGGATATTATAATTTTATGCAATGCATTTCAATCACATTAATATTGCCATAACAATCTCCAAGAATGATGCCAATATAGACAGTGACACCCAATTAACAAGCAAATACTAAGGGAGAGGTTAAAGGCTAATTTTATGTTGGCATTTAGCCAAAGAACTTTATTATGCCATCTTCTATTTTAAACCATAGCCATCCCACCTTGAGCTGTGCTGCTGGCTGTTGTTGGTCAGCATTGCATGAATCACAGTCATTCCTTGCAAGATAGAGTCACAACTGTTAGTGCTAGATACCTGCCCCAAACCAGAAGAGAAGATGGTCCATGTCCCCTAGAAGTCTGGAGCAACTCTGAAGCTAAGCTTTATGGATACTTGGAAGTTGGATCTGGGGCAGGGCGATAAAGTGGTGGCTCAGACTGAAGGTTGTAGCTGCTTGGTGCTCCTCAAAATGCATCAAGAGAAGAAAAGACACCACAGTGATTCAGTCTCCACTGAATATTGGCCCTTTTCAGTACCTGGTTGGGAGTGTGCCCATGGGCAGTGTGAAGTCAGGCAGGCAAAAGGTTGCTGAGCCTCCCTGGCTGTTAGTGAGCAGTGCCGATACAAAGACAGTTCTTTATCTCAGCTTTCAGATAAATAAAATCTGAAATAAATGGAGCTTAACACACAGAGATAACAGCAAAGATACAGAAACAGACTGAAAAATACCACAGCATACTCAAAACTACAGCCAGGACTGTGGTCAAGCTGTATTGAATTTGCAGAGAGATTAGGTGCCTCGTTAGCTGTGGATAGATGCACAACTGCCCAAATTTAAACTTCCTCCTTTCCCCAGCTCACCACAGTCATTACAAATCATGCAGCTGAATGAAAGCTGAAAAAGCACTTGGAGCTTGGCAATTTTGCTGCGGTGAGTCCAATAATAAATGAGGGAAGAGGGGTGGCAGCAGTGATAATCTTTTTATCAAAAACACATTTTCTGCAACGCAACCTGCTGTTGTTCGTATGTAAAATACATCATGCTGCTAGTAGGGAACAAACTGTCTTGCAGTTTACAGATAGTCTTTTTATTACAGATTTCCCCCGATTGTGTCTGAAAAAAACAAATGCTTCAAGCATGCTTTGCTTTTAATAAATGCAGAAGACACGCAACACGGCTGGATTACGCTCGCTGCTCTAGACACTGGTTTAAAATGCAGTATTAGAGGGATATTTCTACTGTGCAGTATCACACATCAATTATTAACAAAAGTTAAGGAACGAAAGCAGAGCAAAGCTTCATCTGTCCAACTAAAGTCAGCTCCTGAAACATGCTGAGCACCACCCCCCTGTTGCCAAGTCAAATGGGCTGGAGGCAGCACAGTACCCAGGAGCCCTTGTCCCTACAGTATCTCTTCCTCATCTACCCATCTTTCTCCCTGAAGCAATTAAAAAAATCCTGAAGGCTTCTTGGCAAGACATTTTTTTTTCCCCTCTTCTCTCACTCCTTCCAAAGTGAAAATGGCTAGGTGGGGTTTAGTTTTGTAAGTCTTTTTTCCTAACACTAAAAATGTTTGGATAGATGTGAGCAGCCTTGACCACGTGCAGGAAAATCAAGTCCATTGCTTATCAGTCGATTTGGCTTCACACCAAGAGTAACATACTGCTATAAAGGGCCAACACAGTGTGAAAAAGGAGCTGTTCTACTAGAATACACTCCGTTAATTCTGGTTGAACTGACATTCTCCTAGGACAACGGATGAAAACACGTTTAGACTATTATACTAAGCATGGCAGGGAATGGAGCAGCAGGCTGGTTTCTCTCTGATGTCTCTAAACAAGAGGCAGACCAAAAAAAATAAAACCACCCAAAGCAACATCTCTTGAAAATCAAATGTGGGACACACTCTCTCAACATCGTCCTTCAGCCAAATGATGTATTAGGTTTGATACAAAAATCCCCACCACTGTAGCAGGAGAAAAAAAAAAAGCCCCAAACACCAAAAAGTCAAAAATTCCAGCCTCGCTACACTTACTGTAATTGTCCTTTATAAGAAGAGCCCTCTAGTTATGTGAAATGACATTACCTCAGAGCCCCAGGCTCCCCAGGCTATGTGCAGGAAGGAAGCAGACACACATCTCTTTAAGAGCCGCTTCCTCTCTGCTCTATTAATTTCGGAGATTAAGCAAGCCACTCCTTTGTGGCATAATGGAGCGAGATAGAGCCATTGTGTTTGCGGTGAGTCCTGCTCGCTGTTTTGCTACCTTTGAGCAGGGGGATGGATGCCTTAGCAAAAGCCAGAAAACTTTTAGCAGCCCTAAAGCCCCCTATCCCCCCTTACTCTTAAATTACTATTTCACCACAAAAGAAGCCAGCAGCCCCATTCCTCTTCTCCACCACTGAGGAGGATTTCAGTGTCTCACTGACACAGCTCAAGATGGGAAAAATAGTCAGTTGCATCAGATAAGGAATTCTCTTTTCAAGGGCTCCGACTCAACAGCACTTATTTAAGCAGGATTTTCTTTTTTGCCTGGACACACACATCACACCTTCCTGTCCTTCTCTGCAGTGCTGAAGCACCGAATTTACCACCGTTTTTTCCCCTTTTCTTTCCTTGTTTTAAAAATTTCTACATCCTTTTCTTGTTGTTGTTCTTTTGCCTTCACAACACAAAATCCCTTCGGCTCGTACCAGATGCCTGATGACCTTTAATAATACGGAGGCCATTGCCTCTTCGTTTCAAAGACTATCAAGACATCTGATGTTGGAGCCTGGGATTACATGGGCTACTGAAGTGATCGCCAGGCGACCAGAGTCTTAGCTAAAGTGGTTTTATTTGAAGGAAGAAGAGTGAAGCAGGAGAAGATTCAGCCAGTGCCAGAGCAAGTCAGGATCCCCACTCCAAACCTGGGCTTTCAAATTTCCTTCTAAAGCTCACACAGAAGATTTATCCTCAGCTTCCCAGATTTGTTTCCAGACTGTTAAGCAAACGAGGCTGGAAACACAGGACCTTTTTAGAGTAACCTGCCTAGGAAACACTACTTTGTGGGGGCTCACAAAGCTGCAGGATCCTTGAGACTAGTACACATTTTTTACGTCGTGTAAACACGGCTGTTACTAAACAGAAGTGTGCTCAGCAGCGAATGGATTTCTTTAGTGGGAGGAGGAAAAAAGATAACACATGCTCAGAGCTTTTGAGCATGAGAAGCAGCAGGAGAAAGAGCGATCCCCCGGCTGGGGCAGGAATGCATGAGCCAGAACACTGTTTCTACTGTACCTTCCCTTGCAACACAGTCAGGAACACAAAACCCATCCAGATAAAACAATTTGCCTATTCAGCAGCTTTTCTTTCATGAGCTGCTTCATCTTTGCAGGCTGCCCCCACCCCACCCCCTGCCTTCCTAGTCGCCAACTGAAAACTTCAAAAAGAAAAGAGAAGGAGAAAGGAGTTGCTCAGACAAAGGCCTGATTCTCTGCACAACGAGGGCATGCACACCAGAAAACACACTCACAGGGGTTTGGGCACGGTGCTGGCAAGTTACTCTGATGGTAGTTATAGGAATCTGCTCCCCTAGCTCTGCTTCAGGTTTTGGGACCAGGGAATAATGACAAAGCTTGGAGTTTGTAGCTCCTGTGGCTTCAGCACCAGCCTCCTGCAAGGCCAGTGCTTGGTATTTGCAATCTCTGCACCTTCTCCCAGAACCTACATGGGGCAGCTTCCTTGCAAAGTTTTCCCTGCCTGTTGCCAATGGAAATCTTAGCCCCTTCCAAATATTTTTCTCCTGGGGTGGCCCCTTTCAAAGACATGGGGTTTTAATGAATTGGAGTTTTTTTACTGTTAAACAGAGATACTTTTCTGATGTGAGTGTAAAGCACCAGTTCATATTGCAGAGGTGACTCAACAGCACTTAGATGCCAAGATGTAGTTCTAGATGGAGCAGGATGTGATTCAGCAACTACAGGCAAGTAGCAGTGTATCCCCTGCATCCTCTAGACTCCATTTTTTCTTTCATAAATGAAACTCAAATTCAGTTGAGTCATTTTCACTTTGGCCTTTTTTTTTTTTTATTACAGTCACTATCGATCTAACAACGTACACCTCCTACCCCTCTCCTCCAGCATTCAGCAGGCCTAGGAGGAATCATAGTATTGCACACATCAATAACACTAAATAAATCCTGCACTTGGCATCACACCAGTCCTAGCCTCTGAAAAGCTTTCTTCCCCAGATTATCAAAATTGGACCTCAAAGGCCATCCCCACCACAGCAGTCTCACACCAGCAGCCAGAAGCAGTTTCTCTGTGTCTCTGTCCCAGAGCCTGGTGCATCAGCTGCCTCCAAATCTTGCTCCATGGACAGAATTGGGAAGAATACTATCATCTTCCCCCTACAGCCATGGGCTGCTGGGGAAAAGCAGAGATAAGGTGATTGCAAAACACAAGTGAATCATCTATTTCTTGCTGTGTTCCCTGTGAGGTACAGAAGGTAAATGTCTGCACTTGAAAATATCAACCTCAGAAGTCAAGGGAGCAGAAGCCCTGGTTGGCAGCGATGATGCAGAGGGTGCATAAGGAGATTGGTGGGGATGTGCCCCATACCTGGATCTGCTCCTTTGCCTCTTCTATAGAGCAGTTTTGAGTGTCTTCATGGAACTGCATGAAAGCAGAAGTACAGCTGTACATAATGCTTTGCATCAGGGCTGAGGGGGGAGGGGGAGAACCAAACTAGCTGGAAGATCTAACAGGCAGGATTTATTAGTTTTAATATTAAAATATTAAAAAAAAAAAAATCTACCCTGACCATAAACTCGGGGGCTTTGAGTCACTGGAGAGACACACGGATTTCTAAAAAATGTAATTTTGGAGTTTAGAAGCCCTGAGTAAGTGGCAATATTAAAATCATCAGTCAAAGCAATGCTGTCTCCAACATACAAACCCTTCTCACATCTTCTAGAAAGGCAAATCTTATTCTCATATTGCCTTTATGCCAAATCCAGCAAAGGAAACTAGCATGCTTTTTGCCACCTGCCTCACCAAGGGATTGTCAGAAGTGTCTCTTCACAAGGTTATCCGTGTGTCTGGATGTAGTTCTCTATATTGAAGACACTGTATAATTTCCAGGGTTTAAATGGAATTTGATGACAGGGAAGGTCTGGATCAAGACTTGGCATTAGAAAACAATAGCATGCTTATTAGAAGATGTTTTGGCTCCCAGCTCCAGGAAACAGCTGGCCACCTACTTACACCTTACCTGCACAACAAATCTGCATTATATTAGTTAAAAGTGTGAACTTACGCTGTTCATGTAAGAACACTTTTTTTCCTGAAGCATAGCAACGGACTATTAGATTTCATTTAAATTGGTTCCTAATGGAGGTAAAACAGGAAAAAAAAAGGAGTGGCTTTACTCAACCTGTCTCAACCACTGCATTCACCAGGTGGTCATCAGTGCAACTACCTCCTTCAGAGAACACCCCGAGTCCTCCAGATTTATACTCTGTCCCCAGCAGAAACAGTTTACCTTTCAGACGAGTGAAGTCTCACCTCTGCCATGCACTAGCTCCCTTTGAATAGGGTAAAAGCGAAATACAATAGAAATAAACCCTGTAAACACTGCTCAGCACTCTACAGGCACTTGGAGAGAAAAAAAAAAGGGGGGGAGGGGGGAGCATTTAAATTAATCAGAGCATAATCACTTCAAAATTTGATAATTCAGGGGAAAAAAAGGCCCTTCTTTCTTTGCCCATAGAAATATTCTTGTGAGGCTTTGTGAGAAACAAAAAGCAGGCACAAGGATAAGCTAAAAATTGTTCAACTCTACAAACAGATTGTAAAGTGAAGGGGAAAGCTCCTAGAGAAAGCTGAGAATAGGGTTTCTTAATCTTACACTGAAGGGCTGTAAACGTGCAAGCTCAATACCTCACAACCCTTTTTGAGTAAATAAAGGTTTAAAATGTTCTTTCTTTAGCGTGACTGAATTCCTTTCCAACGTGACCTCAACATGCCATTCCTCTGTCTTTATCTGCCGACACAGCAGAGCTGTTGACCTTTCACCAATGACCTGCGCAATCAATAAACAGCCGACAAACTATCTCAACAGAAATGTTTCACGGACAAGTTTCTCTCTTGCTCCCTAGCCCAGCAAGCTCTGCCGTTCCTGAACTTTTCCTCGGGCCCTCACTTGTGCGTCACTGTGACTTAAACACCACGGGGCCCAGAAAGACGTTTTCTTGGGCATTCCCTATCCAAACATATTAAACTGTAAGTGGTTTTGCTGCTGTTTGCAGTCCCACAGAATGCTTTCATGTTACATGTAGGATCTACGAGATCCCTACCTCACGCTAAGCGCTTTGTGTTGACTTCCAAGGCCAGAATCCAAACTCATGTTAACTCAAACGTGCACAAACTGTTGGAGGGTGAGATAATAACTTTAGAAAATAAAAATATCTTATTAAAGACTTGCTCAAACACTAATCAAATTCTCATCTTCAAGACCTTCATTTAAAAAAACCCAAAACACAGTCAGCTGCAGCTGCCTGGGATAAGAAATTAAGGCAAGGCAGAAAATACTGGTGTTATCGTGGGTGTCTTTCAGATTAGTTCCAATCCTATAAATGCTATTTCACTGTTAGGCTACATGAAAAAGGATCTAATGCAAAGTTTCTATCAATAGGATTTAAGAAAGCACTGTACGCATCTTGACTCAGATCCATATTTTAAAGGTGTTGTAACATGAGGAACTGGTAAAATGCTGCAGTATGTTTTACTGGGGTACAGAAAAGCGAACAATCACTCCCTGCTGTGCTTACAGCAAACATACTGAAGCATTGATCAAGATCTGAGAAGCCAAAAGAATGAAAATTATTAGAGAGCAGCCATAAGCAGAAATGAAACTAGTAAGTCTGTAGAGTCTTTATCAAATTGAGTGAACACAAAGGTAAAGCAGAGGTGCAACTACTGAAAAAGAACTTGAGACTATTAAAACAGAAAGAATAACAGTTTAAAGAGCTTATTCCCCTGACATCTAAAATGTTTAACAGAGGAGTGTCTCTCTCCAAGATCTATGTGCGTGCATTTATATAACTTCTCTTAATGCAGATATATTTTTACATATAGACAATCTGAGGAACACTTGCAGTGGCTCTTAAGATGTTAATATTTGCTGATGCAAGATAGCTGAAATTTCAAACCCCAGTAAGCCTGCTAAAATTCATTCAAAACACTACTTTCCCATATACTGCACATAGTCCAGGAGACTTATTTATTTATTTATTGTTTCTCCCCCCACCACTTAAAAAAAATTTGTAGCATGATTACAACTGTGTTTTGACTCATTCTGTTAAATTAATAATGTACATCAGTACTAAGTGGAGCATAATGTGACATTCTTTTGTACTGTTTCTTTCTCTAGTCTCTCCAAGTTGAGAGTATGTTCACTGCATTTTTAGGAGCCACTAATGACAAAGATTAGCTCTTTAAAGGGCAGTGGCAGCAAAATTTTAGTCAAAGTGATCAAGTGATTAACCTGCTCATTACAGAAGCGAGCGTTTGTGCTATTATCTGCACAGCAGAGAGCTGAAATGCATGTAGCAGCTTTGATTTATTCATTCTTAGTATAAGCAAGTAAGCATGGTTCAAATTACGGTATTTAACAGACTGCTCTGCTGGATCAATACAATATTCCACTGAACTTAAACTTCAAGCAGACAAGATCTAGCAAAGCCTTTGATTAAAACACTCTTTCTCATTTGAGTCCAGACCTTAGAGCCCGATTCCTGAAGCAGGATTTTCATAGGCAGGAGCACCTGTGCTTCACTAGCACTTGGGCTGCACTCACCCATGGTCCGGGTGCCTGCAGGAGTCACCTGCACTGAGCCTCAGGTATTTCTGAGGCATCTCCTAATAACTTGAAGAATACACATTTCAGCTTTCTACGTTACAGATTTCTCAGTATGAGAGTGGGAGTCAAACCTCCTGTTTGGGACTGCTTAAATAAACTGGCACAGATTTCCAGCCATGGGAGTCTGCAGTCCAGGACAAACACAGCTTCCAGAAAAGCTGGGCATCACTCTTGTCTGGTTTGTAAGTGCGGGATGCGCTGTTAAGGCAGGATGCTGGCTCAGGAAAGGAAGTGGTGTGACTCTGCCAGTTGAGGAAAAGAAGCCACCGGGAGCCACTGGCTACCAGTCACAGTCCTCACCTGACTCATGCTGTGTGACTGCATTGCCTCACCATGCTGCCTGGTCACAGTGCTCCGAGAGGAATGAGGTGAGACTAATATCAGTGGGAGAAAATGCAAGCCCACCTTCCTATTGTTTTTCTTTTCCTCCCAGCACAGGCAGAAAGCCCTTGAGATCCCAGCACTCTCTGGGTCAAGGCTATATGGGAATATTTGAGCTGTGTTGGGGTTTGGGATGTTTTTCCCCTTCTCTCTTCCCCCCCCCCTCTTTTTTTTTTTTCTATTAATCTAGATGGAATGAATTGAAAGTGCTGCTTAAGAAGAAAATAAGAATGCAAAACTGGAGAAGCACTGTAAGTAGGTGTATTAATAAACAGGCTCCTAATTTCTTATCTTTGATGGTATTCCGTACTATTTTAAACATTCTCAAAAGAATAACAAACACACAGAAGGTCATATATAAAATCCCTGATGAAGCAATTTAATGCTGAATTAAAGCTGAAACTAGGTAAACCCAACTCTTGGGATCTTGGGTATTTTCAAAGGCTAGAATAGAATCAACACTACCCAAGAACATCGTGTGTTTTTCAGATTTTTAAATATTTATTTCCTAAATTAAATACAGCAGGTTTAGCTGGTTCTTACAGCTTAGCAGGAAACAATTTAATTTCCAAGCCAATTGTATATTGACAGTTGGCAACAATGGTTTTAATTTATAAAAATAGAATGGGAAAATAGTTGTGCATTTTTTTTGAAACGCTTCCAGAAAATTTCCTTTGAGAACACGTTCAGTGAAAAGTATACAAACAGGCATTAAACATGAATGTAATTTAATAAACATCCACTCAGCTATATGGTGTGATAAATAGGTAATAAGAACGTAATACAGGCATTTAGCTTTCAGCTTCCAAAGGAGCTGGAAGCTAAAACAATAATACTTTCATTAGACTCTCCTGCCCGGCATCAAGAGCCAATTTCCACCTATTAATATGGATTTCTATTACCTGCCTTGTGAATACTGTTAACCCATTTATCAAGCAAGAAGCCGTACTTTTGTCACTTATTACAAGCAGAAGGGGAGCAGAAGGATTACTAAACCATGTAACATTAGAGCATCAGATTAAATCATTTGACCTAGAAGATAAAAACATTTCACTTACATTTAAAACGGGAAACAAAAAACCCCTAACCCTAAACCCAACTCAGCCCTGCTCATATTACAGCTAATAAGACCTCTTGTAGGATCAAGTCTTTCCTTGCTGTGTCAGGAGGGGAAAAAAAAGAGAAAGAAAATCACTGTCTGCAGACTAATTGTAAACTCGGTGCATGTGTAATTAAACACGCCTCATTGGGTCTCTTGATATGTCAATAGCGAGTAGGAGGAGGTTGATTTAAGTTAAACGACTCAAGTCTTACTGAACATTTGCCCCTTTCTGTGTCCTCTAAGCAAAGCATCATTTAACAGAACAACTTCAGCCAAATATGAGGAGCCTGGAATGAAGTGTTTATTATTCAGATTACAGCAGTGCCCAAAACACACCAGGCACTCAGGAAAGCGCAGAGGGAGGCGCCAGGACGGATCCCTTTCTTGACTCCTGCTTTACACCACAAGCAAACATGCCCTGCTCCGAGCACGCAGCTGTGTCCTGCTCCCCTCCCCCAGCAGCCGGGGAGATGAATGGCGGGACTCTGGGGCTGTGGCAGAGATGACAGGCACGCATCTATTAATCACATGTTTGTTGCTAAACACACCGAGTCCTCACTTCCCCACTGCGCCGAAGTCTCCTTATCCTCACACCAGATTCTCAGCTGCAGCGCGCTGCACTCAGCAGCTAATGGGTCCAAATGGGCATTTAGCTTTAGCCCCCTCATTATCTCACTGCTCCACCACTCAACTTCCTGCTAGGGTATTAAGACCATAAATTTTTCCTCGCTGTTTACACTGGATGGGATTATAAAACCCGTCTGCTTCTGTGCCTATGGTAAAAGCTCCACTATACCCACCTCGTCCACTTTCTCTGGAGCGATGACCCAAGAGAAATACTCCTATTCCTCGCACTCTACACATCTCAGCTACAGATGCCAAAAGTACTTCAGGCCTCAATGCACAAGGGAGAGACAAGATCTGGTAAAGCAGCAGAATGCAAGCAAAGTTTCTGAAGTTATACTACTTCAAACTTTTTGGTCTGCATTCAGTGGAGTCACTGAAGGTACATGAATTCTTCAGCTGGGACGTCTCAGCTTTCCTTGCCTCATACCCAATTGCTGTAACTGAGCAAACCTACTTCACTTGACTTCAACTCGCCTAACTAGACTTGTTTTGATCCAATTTTGCCAAACTACTGAAGACTCCCAATTAATCTCTTTTGGTAAGACTTCCAGCCAACTTGCACCCCAGCACAGCAGAGAGCTTCCTGCCCCACATGCTCTGTGGGGTCAAGGGACCTCTAAAACTTCTACTGAGTAAAGAACATGTCTCCTTTCCTTCTCTGAAATCTCACAGTGATCAGTAAGTTAGCGACTCAGAAGTTATATTGAGCACTTGGGCTGCCCATTGCACTGCTCAATGAAACTGTTACTGCGAGTAATTCTCAGTGCAGCACTACAGGTTGGCCAATATGACATCGTTTTCAATGGACTGGGAGAAAGCTTTGTGAAACAGATTTTCACATTCCTCTCCTGCTCTGGGGTGGTCATTTCACCCTGTATTTTACCTTTTTATTGCACACTCCAAATTCATCCATAACCATCTCCTTCTCAGTGGTTTTTTAATCCTTTTTTGTTCATGCTGCAGCTCAGGACAAGGATGGGTGTATTTCTGTAAGCCACGTACTCGGGAGGCTCTAGCAATATGCATGCATGGTGCAAGGAAGAAATATATTTCTGCTGGAGAAGAATCAGAAGTTGGGGTCATGCATTTTATATTTTAGCCAGATTTTGATAAGACATATTAGGAATTCATAGAGCTTTTATCATTTTCAACAGCAAGAGGATTAAACCCTGTGCTGACAAGAGCAAGAACATCAATTGTTAAAAGAAATATGTGCCACACAAATACAGTAAAGCACCTGAAAGACATCACATACTGTCTGATAAAAACCCTATGAGCACTTTCAAATTCAGCCCAGGGAGGACTTGCCGAGTCAGTGCTTCATCAGTCTGGCAGAGCCAAAATTACAATGACTTCTGTTCTAATGCTCAAAAGTGCAACTGAAGTGCAAAGGGAAGCCATGACTTAAACCACAGCCTCACACAATAGCAGAGATTCAATCTGTGAATAATGTAGTTATACTTCGGCCACACGATAGAAAGATACAATAAGAATCTTCCTTTGGATTCAAAAATTTTATGCAGTGACCTTGCAATACTGATGAGAAGTCTTAATAAAAAAAATGTTTAAAACCCTATAATAGCAATTTTCTTCCCCACAAATTCAAGGAAAGGTAAAGACATTGATTCAATAATAATAACAATATCCCTGCTGTCTGAGGAATGACCCAAAACCCAAAACAGTATCTCACATTCCTCCTTCTTCTCCCTAAAATAGTCAGAGTACTGTAGATGTGGTGCAAACTAAATGACTTTTTGTGCTGAACTTCTAAAACCCTTGACTTTTAATAAGGTCATGCATCATTTGATTGTAATTACAGATTTTTTTTATCCCTTAAATTTGACTAAAAATGATGTGATTTACAAAGCAAACAAGCCAGTTAAACAAAGCTAATTAAATTCACTAGAGACAGCCTTGCTTTTCCCCTCAGTGAGTGTTTATTTCAGCTCCCAGTGCTCTGATAGCTCCTGACAGCTTGCTGGGACACAAGAAAGAAGTAGGTCAGGGTAAGCCGGAATCAGCAACAGAGGATCCCATTAGACAGGCTTGTAGGGTAATACAGAGATCGAGGAAGTGTGTGATGTAGTGACAGTGTTAGAGACACATAACAAACAGCCTGAGGACAGCCTCCAGCAGAACCGGTACATTTATCTTCCCTGTGTTATAATGACCCCTCATACAGCTTATCCAGTTTGTGATTTCTCGTACAAGAGGTGCCGCGGAAGCCTAATGGCACAAACGTGCTCACGGCTTGCGAGACGCTGCCGAGCCAGAGGCAGCACTGGCAGGGGTTCTCCTCCCCTGCAGCCCGAGCCCTTGGCTGGGCATCCTGCCCGCTGCTGGGCCAGGCCGCTCCTCACACGCGCAGGATGCGGCCCCCTCGCTCCGGCTGGGAATGCAGCAAGGAATCTCACTGCACACAGAGATCAAAGGAGAATTAAGACTGGTTTCTCCTCACCAGCTTCTAAAACATGATACTGATGATTACGGTTGTGGTGCCTGCACCGGCTCTGACAGCATCAAGCACCCCATAGCAAGAAAAGCCACCGTGGCAGAGAGGGAACCATGGTGAGACCACTGTGTGGGGCACAAAAGCCACCTGCTCCCGAGTGAGCAGTCAGCTGAGGGCTCCCACTGAACCACCACACCAGTCCCTGTGTGCCATGTGAAGTGGCAGGAAGGCTTGGGTAAGTCTTCTCATACCACAACACTGCTGCCTTCAGGAGCAGCTCCTGGCAGGCAGGGAAGCTGAGAAACCTGCGGTTACTGCTGGCTTTCCCAGCTGGGATCGCTGTGTGCTAAAGGAACATCGGCAGAAGCAGGGAGGAGAACACAAAGACCAAGGTGATGGATGCAAAGTATAAAACGCTCTGTGTTTTCTATCACTGCATTAGATTATTCAGTGTGAAGTGTATTTTTACTGGGTATGTGTACATACCTGGACACTTGCTAATGCAACACTTCCCTCCCAAGGAAAAGGCTAAAGAGTTGTGGGGTGTTTTAAGTGCCTTGGCAATAACAGCAGAAAACACAGCATCATAAACTCTGCAGCGCAATACTCAAGTCAGCAGCAGGTGGAAAAGCAGAGCTCTAACTCTCCTTGTTCTCATGCCAACTGCTCACACTATTAAAAGTTCAGAGTCTCTCCCACAGTCTCTGGCAGCACTGTACATACCCCAGACATTTCAATGATGAGAGTCAATTTCTCAGGCTTACACATGCAGCCAGAGAGATTCTCCTCAACTCCAAACCGTGCAGCTTACATGAGAAAGAGCAGGCGAGCACGTGCTAGCTCAGAAAATAGGTATATTCAGCAGGAACAATTTAAATCGCCATGGGCATAAACAAGCACAAGTGGAGAGTGTTGTTTTATTTTGTTCAGAGCTCAAGACATTCACTTTGCTTAGAGATGTCTCCAGCATCCACTGTACTGGATGTGCCCCGGCCGCTTGGTTTCCAGAGCCGACGGAGGCTGTGCTGATTGATACAGCAGCTCACCTTGTTTCAGGAGTTTAATTTGTGTCGCCCAGACTTCCATTCTTGTGTTTATTCAAGAAGAGTGCGTCATGGTCAGCATTTATCCCCTTCTTTTGTTTCTGGTTACAATCTTTCCACAACACGCTTCACCTCCTGCGCTGGCAGCGCTTCCTGCCCTTCAGGGGGGTCACACTATATGGTCACTTGCACCCACCCATTTTACAACACAACACATCCCTTTCCTGCCATTTTTACTTCAGCAGACAGTTCCACCAAGCTCACAGAGGTTTTCTGCGATCTGCCTATTTGCTCCAGCCCTGAGCATTTAGGTAACAATCCCCACCCACCCAAGTGTCCTAAAGAAAAACACACATGTCCTAATGTAAATATGCATTAAGGTAAAAGCATTAAAGAGGGAAGACAATGAGAATGATCAGAGCAGCACTGCCTGTGAGGAAGAAAGGAAGCTTTTAACAGCACTAAAATATAAAATTGATTTGTACACATATTTGATAAAAATCAATACAATTAGCAAGTAACTGAATACTAGAAAGGGAAATTGATTGCTGGAGGGCCCAGAGGACTCGGGGCAATCAGTCCATTCTTCTAGCTCTTCCACTCTTAATAAAAATTTACTTTTTCATAATCCTGCCTGAACTCTTTGCCCATTAATAACGCCACTAAATAGCTCTTCTTTTAGCACTATTATTGCAGACCTGCTTGAATTACATTTAGAAGCAGTTTCGAGTGGCATGTCCTGGCCATTTTGCTATCTGCAGCACAAACCTCCAAGCCCTGGCATGAAAGAATACCGGCTAATGAACGGGAGCACAGGAACACTTGAGAAGAGCTTATAAAATTAAGTACCAAAGTTTAAATAAACGGATTACCATAGAATTGATTTGCTACATCAATTTGGTCAGCTTTTGCTGAGACATCATTCCTTCCTCAAAGGAGAAGAGCCACCGTTTCGAAACAACTAATTAAACATTTTGAACCATGGCCTTACAAGGAGAGCAGGGCTACGTTGCTCTGCTCTCCTGTCTCCCTCTTCTCGCAGAGTGATTCCTCACTGCAGCGTAAAAATCGTTACTCCACATGAAACAGGAGACTGAATTCCTTGTCAAACCTAGACTAAATGAAGTGGCTTCTGCAGCCACCATCTCTGAGCACACTCCAGTTTCAGGCAAAGGCATCTTCTCTTCCTTCGTTAAGGTGGGACTGGAGAAACTAAAATGCAATTTCTCTGTCTCATATGGAGGGAGGGAGGGAGACTCCCAGCTTGGCCTCCCCAGCTGAGGATTTCCATTGCAGTCAACTGGCTGTACACTCTGACAGAGGGTGCACACAACTTTTACCCATCTACAGAGGGGCTTTCTCTTTCAAAAGGTCAGATGCCTTCTCAGATAAGAACTTTCTCAGATGTTAAGCCCTGTCAGCTGACTCATCTTGGTAGGAAGCTCTTTAAACTAAAAACTACCTTTGGGCCCTCAGCTTCTCTGCTAGTCTGCAGTTCAGGGTGAAACAGCCTTAGCTGTTAACTGGGGCCCTGATTCAGCATTGCACTTGAGCATATACTTAAATCAAGCTCTATGAGTAGCCCTATCTGCGCCAAAGGTAAACAAATACATTTTCCATGTTAATGAGACCACTTGCACACTTAAAATTCAACAATATGATTTGAGCACTTTCTAGTGCATCTCCAAAGGAACATCTCAAGAAGTCATTGGGTTGACTAAAATCATGTAGGTACCTCATTATGTGCACTCCAGCAGAAACTCTTCTGCTCCAGAAACCTCAACACATACTTACGTCTCCAGTGGTCCAGCCAGACCAGTGACTAAGCTGAGCCATTCTATCAGCCTACAAAAAGGTGCATGGATGCTTTGCAACTCCAGCAGCAGTCTGTGGTGATGCCTCCTTAAGGGTGGATGAGAGACTGCAGTGCCAAGGAGAACAGTGCATCACTCAGCAGGGCACCAGTCTAAGTTGCAGCTGCCACAGGTGGAGCTGCAACATCTGCAAAGTTGCCTCACTAAATCCCTGTGATGTTCTTACTGGAAAGTTTGTCCTGCTGCTTCTTCTTAACAAGAAGAGACATTAGTCTGGACACAGAAATAGAAACCAGAAATTACACAGTTTCAGTGCTGGCCTCCTTTGTAACCATGAGCAAACTACTTTAATCTCTTTGCTTTGGTTTCCCTGTCTTTATTAATAAAGCAGAGACAGTAAAACTTACTTCACCTAACTCATGCATCTTTTGTGAAGATGAAATGCTTGTTCCATGTAAAGTACTTGGAAGATGAAAGGCATCAAGTAAATATTAATCATAGTCACCACACCTACTAACAGGATCTCCAGTATGCTGATTTGGATCCGTGTTTGAAGAGTCTTTGTGCAACCCAGGAACTATGCTTTCCTGGAGTAGAGGAGTTGAATTAAAGCTAATCAAGAATACCCACGTTAATCGGCCTTCTAGGCTTCAGAAGATCACAAGAAGGATTTCAAAAGAGAGTACAGTGCCACAGAATGAATTACAAACTGGCTGAAGCCCATTTACAGCATGGTCATGGAGGAAAGTATAAGAGTCCATCCACTGACATTCAGCTTTGAGCATACACACTTGTAAATCAGTTCCTATTCAATAATGACACGTCGAGCGAGTCACTCTATATGTGAAAAAGCTCTCAGAGAGAGCTAAACAATCTTTTACCTTCCTATCTGCCTTTATAAACACTGAATTACATCTCCTTACTTTGGAGCCTGCTGTAAAAAAGACTATTACCATCTTCAGTTGACAGAATCCAAGATCACCTTAAGGTCCCAGACTTCAGTTGAAGGAGATTTGGGAAGGTGTTTTTTTTTAGCAGCTCAGCTGATCTTCTGAACCAGCTTCCTGAGCACAGCAAGGTGCACTGATCTCACACAGACTTGCTAAGCGAGGTGGCCCAGGGAAGGCACTTTGTACTGTTCCACGTGGGTCAAGCATCAGATTGTTTGCTCATTGTCTTAAGCAACTTCTGCAGCTCAAACTTAGCTCATGCAACTGCAGCTGTCCATCTGGCAGCAACCAGCAGGTGAGATCAGTGAACGCAGTCTTTGCTATTTCTGCCTGAGCCAGTGAATTCACGCAACACAGAGTGGCATAGGCAAACCTCAACTTTTGTCCTAGAGTTAGCACCAGCTGAAAGTCACCATCACATCAGGCAGCTGCATGATGACAAGCAGCTGTGTGCTTCAGTCAGGTGTTCAATAGCTGGGCTGCCCAAGCACTGCGCTCACCCCAAGAAAAACCTTCTAACAAAACAAACCAACCCACTACCTGCCTGCAATAAGAAGGCAATCAAAGGTGTGCAGCCCCAGCAGTGTGCTCACTCCCTGACACAGTTCTCACTGCCTCTGAAGAGGCTGCATGAGGTGAGATCCCTGCAGCATCTCTTGGCTACCAAGAGAGAACAATTTCTCCAGCAGAGCTATCACAAGGTATGAAAGCAAGAGTACAAGGGGAAAAACAAGAGTTGCAAACTTAATGACAATGGAGATAAAGAAAAACACTGTCTGTAAGTCATTGTTAAAGGAGCACAGAACAAGTTTGCACACAGGAACACTTACTGCTTGAGTGGAAACAACAGGAGATACTGGACCCAGCAGACCAGGCACATGAGGGATCCCAGCACTCCCAAAGTGGGCATGGACCTGCTGAGCCTCCACCCCTCCCCAGACACCTGCCCAGTGTCCTCAGCTCTCCTCTGTCTCCTTGGCTTTGCACTCCCTTCAGTCCCAGCGTGTCTCTGCTCTCTCTCCCCTACCATTGCATCCATGTACTTTGGACCCCTTCACCTCTATGCTTCAATGTCTCTGTCTCTCCATCGGCGGCTGGGCAAGCACCAGCCTGCACAGCTGGGCCAGCCAGCACCCTGCAGCAGCCCGGCTCAAGCCTGCAGTGCTGGGCCACGTGCTCGAAGGGGACCAGCAGCCGCATAAACAAATTACACTACAGACTCAAAGCTTTGCTCCAAAAGGAAATGACCACTGGATGTTATTGCTTAATCTTTCTTAATAACTAATATGTATTTCTTGAAAATATGTCACCTAATTCCCTCGGCATCACAAGCATGTACAAAGCAAGGTAATTGAAGTTCATCAAGCCCTGAGCTCCACGTGAAGCTTAACAGTTTGCTTCACTATGTTTTGGGTAGTAGATGGCAAAACAGTCAATGGTTCATTTTCTGCAAAGGCCTATACTTGTTTCTGTTCTGGATGTGAACACCAATGAAGGGACACTCACTGGACTAGTTGAAGGCTGCAAAGTGGGTGACCATGTTAATTCCTACAATAATAGGCATGAGGACTCGTAGGTAGACAGAATCAGTCATTTACTCACTAGTTCACCATTACTGCCATTCTTAGTCATGATACAATTAAAACTGGCTTGAGACTTCTGGTAATAAATCTGCACCTTATCTGCAAAAGTACCAACAACCAAAGTCAGTTCCACCCAGGTCAGTAGTAGGGGTTTTCTTACACAACAGTACTTGACACAGTTGCTGTAGCTCACAGTATTTGTGTGCACGCTGTCCTTACAAAGGACTCCAGACTGTGTAGCGTAGCACATGGGCATCAGAAACCAGCCCAAGTGGGTAATTTGGACTTCAAACTGCCTCTATGGACAGTCACTCAAATGCTCTATTTCTGTCTAGATTTTGGGGGCTGGGGTAGATGGGGAGAAGAGGTGATGAGAAAAACGTTTGCAATGGTGTGTAGAGCCAGATCAATTTTAAAGCAAGAGCAACGAAGGCTGCCTAAGCCAAGCCTTTTCCAGGTATGTTAAAGTGACCAGGAAGTGAGGGCTGTGAGCAATAAACACTTCAGCCTGGGATGTGCAAGGTTTTCATAATTTATAACCAACAGAAGACATACTTCTCCTTCAAAACACAGAGCTCACCCCCCAGCACCCAATTAATGGTGGTGTGTACAGAGAACATACTTACACTAATTGACTGGTCCAATAGTCACGGCTGCCCCCAAGCATTTCTGGAAGTAGCATTTCTGTGGCAGCGCCATGCAGAAATGCTTCACATTTATTAATTTGTTTGGTTTTGATTGTTGGATTGGTTCCCCATTCCCAAGGCACTTAGATTTATTCTTTTAGTTTAACACTACAAAGAAATCAAATCACTCCATTACAGCTGACAGGAGGAGCCCTGAAGGGCAGGGGAGGGCAGCATCAGAAGAAACGTCTACATTCTCTCTTCCATTCTTCACACTTGCCCTAAACTTTATATTTGACTCATCCATATCTATGGAATTCAAGAATATTGAACTTTAACTGACATGGGAAGTTATTTGAAGATGCAGGACTTTCACTTGAAATTAATGCTGATCTACCTTCTGGGATCAGGGACCAAGATTCACCTCTCATAAAGACTGAAAAGCCCAAACGCACTCTCCTTCTGCTTCAAGTCAAACACAAGTGTTGCTGCAACCAAGAAACCATTCTTCCAATGCTACGTAAAGTTCAAGCCAACCAATCCATAAATAAGAAAAGGAGATGAGATGGAAGATTCAAACATGCCTTCGTGCCCTTCCATCAAGTGTCTAGAATATGTAAAAACACAAAGACAAAGGAGATGGCTCAGAGAGTCAAGATTCATATAGAAATTGAAAACAAGGGCATGCCTTCCATTGGATTTTGACTGTGTCTCTTCAGTACAATTTTTTTTGCAACTTTATGCAATGCAATATTAGAAAAGGCTCAGCACGTGACCCCTGATGTGGAACACAAAGAGGATTTTTTTTTTTTAATGATTTAGACAAATTCCGATGTCCTTGTCTAATTTTACCCAATGCACAACTAGAAAGAAATTAGTCCTTGCATGGTGTTGTGTGTTCAAAAATAATTTGAATGATCCCCTGCTTAAAGTATAGAAAGGGTCCTCTGTTATTAGAATCCAAACATCTCTCATTTTAGAATGTACTCAGACTGACAGAGTAAAGCTTGAGGAAAATCTCCCAACAGGTTTTTTTTTTTTTTAAATCAAGAAAAAAACAACAAAACAAAACTTCACAGAGCCTGTGATCAAATAATCTTACAGAGTTCAGATTGACTACACCAACAATGTCAGGCATCTCAATGCAGTAGCATCAGAACTAGATATATACTGCTCGGTACTGAGTAACCCTTTGAAAAGGGAGGAACAAGAATTCCTGTTTAATGAGTCACCATTTGGCAGTCAGAGATCAAAACCTTTTGCCTGTATTTCTGACTGCAAGATTGTATATACTCAGGGTTTTTTTTCGGTCTGTGTGACTTTATTTAAATCAACACAGTTAATTAAGAAAATAAGTCAGAAGAACAGGAAAAGCAAAGTCTTTAAACTACCTGACCATCAGCATGATCTACTGGGTTACTGAAATGCTGGATGAGTGGGGAAATTACTCTGTACATATATTTGGAACTCTGAAAATCCTACTGAGAGGTAAAGTAACTATACAAAGTAAAGTAAAATTATGCTCAGGATCTATTCTGATAGACACATTAAGTGATTATTCTTAAACTATTGAGAATGTTTACACGCTAGATGTTACATACTAATGCAAGAGGAAAAAGCTCCTTGTGTGTGAGTAGAACTGTGTATGACAAATATCTTTGCAAACCATTCATTTGTTTATCTTTGCCCAAAAGTTAACCTCTGAAGATCCATGATGGAGAACAAAGCTCTAAAATACATGCCTGAGAGTAGATGCCTTTTTTCTTTTTCCTTAAGTATTTTCTTTCCTCCCATAGGAAATTCTGAAGTTTTGGCAAAAAGGAAGATGCTATGATGCGATGTGAGGGAAAAAAAAAACCAAACGAACTATAAATCCACCTGCATTAGCATTATAGCCAAAGAAATAAAACTATCATTCCCACTAAGGGGGAACTTACAGTATGTTGCACCTGCCTTTATTTTGAATATAATTTCCAATTATGCAAAGAAGTCCCTAAAGACCTCATCTAGTAACAAGCACAATTTCAAAGAGATGCAGCCAGTTAAGGATGCTCAATGTGAAGGTTAAAGTAAAACACATTATTCCCATTTCACAATGGACAAGTAAGAACCTGGGAAATATTTACTCCACAGATTTCTTCCACCTCCAGAGGCCTGTAGGGCTACAGACCCTTTGAAAAAAAAAAAAAAAAAAAACACATACATCTTGACAGTTCTGAAATTAGAGTAGGCGTTGTTGGGCTTGGCTTCTACCTTAGGAAATTTCCAAATCGTTATATGAAAGCTCACATCCACAGAAGTTAAGAGCAGGGACTTACCACTTGCCCCACACAGCTATCAGCCAGCCAGCCAGCCAGCCATCCTCGGTAACTACTGATCAGCACAAGCATCTCCATACCTTACTGTTGGCTCACTGAACCATCCTGTCCCTTACTTCAGTTGATCTTAATTTATGTTCAATTTACTTGTAGATTAGAAGTAATTAGAGTAAATAATTAGAGTAACTGGTTACAGTTGGGGAATTGAGAGAAGTGAAGAAAGAATTCAGAGAAATAGCCTGATCTACTACTGTAAAGAGAATCAATCATCCATCTCCTTCCATTAGTCTTTTTGGCAATCCTGTGTCACTGTTGTCACAAGCTTGGATAACGATGCTGCATTAATTCTCCTTTCCAGAAAGAGACTACAAGATTTGACTCTGTAACTGTGTCCTGTTTGACCTTGAGGAATCTTTGGAGGAAGTTTCCCATCAAATCCAGTTACAGTTTTTTTACTGAAGGAGAATTGCAGAGTTTGGTCTGTGCTTTATAACTCAAAAGTGTGAGACAGAAATATACAACCAATCTTGTGCTTCCACTAAAAAGAAATAGTTAGTACAGAACCAATGATTGTGCAGATCCAACTCTATGGGAGAAACTACATTTTCAAAGTCATTTCAACAAGCCTGCTCAGAGGTGATGGACATGGGGCAGAACGAAGAGACGGCTACTGCAACTCTCTTACATAACAGCAACAGTCCTTTGAAACTGCATTTACCTAAACTGAGACAGGCTGCATTTCCCAATCCAAACCAAAAGGTAAAATCCAGAGGTAAAAATAAAAGCAAAACCCCAAACCCTACTTTTGTTGTAAATATTACAGAACACAGACCTGGAAAAGAAGAAAGTCATCCTATGTTTCATAAGAGGAATAGACTCATTCCCTTCCTTCAAGACTACCCGGCGCTCTCAGTGCAATGTGAACTGCAGCGTGGCTGATGTCAGCATGAGCAAGCAGAGAGGACATATGGCCGTTTGTACTGTTCCCAAGATGCAGTGTGCTCAAAAAAAAAACCAACCCAAACCAAAAAACTCTAAAAATTACCCAGGCTGGAAGAAACCCAAGCCAGCATAAAGATTTGTTTATTGTGATTTCGAAGACCTTTTTAGACACAAAAAAACCCCAATAAACTATTGTTAGACTTGTAATACCAGCTGGTGGATGGGAATCAAGCAGAACCCATGCGTTATTTTGGGGAAACTGTGAATTTTGTTGTGGAAACTTTTGCTGCCACACTTATTTCAGTGTTTCACTGTAACTAGATATCATTTCTCTTACTCTGGCTATGACTAACGAGTTAACAACACTATTTACACTACTACTGTTGTATCATTAGAAACAACAAGATTATGTACTTTAATTCTAATGCCAGCACAATTATTTTAACACCAAGTGTGTCAGATCTGACTCTATACCCCCTAAATTAATTTCAGAGTAGTGGCTAAATAAAATGACATACTTCTTTGTGCTTTTGTTATAACACGCTCATGTGCAGCAAACTGTGAAGAAAATGTAGTAATTAGAGGTTAAATTAATCCCTGACAGACAGGCAGCTTAGTAAAGCTGGGCCCTCTTCAGAAAACACAGCATAAAGCTTGCCAGTCTCAGAATTAGGCACAAAGAACAGGCAAGATTGGCAAGTCCCTCACCGCTGCAATCCCACCAAAGGGTAACACTGAAAAGTCAGAGTACGTCTTCGAGCAGCGACCAGGCAGATCCTGTGACAACTGTGATTTAGAGCTGCAAGCAATTGTTGCTGCAGCCACTCTAACTGCCTGATCAGGATCAGCCACTTGAAATTAAAGACAGCCTTTCGCACAGCAGAACAGGCTCCTAACCGCAGCATAATCAACCTCGAGACGTTCATAAAAGCAAACAATGGCATTGCATTTCACAACATAACTAGAAAGTTACCTTGCTGCTTCTGATTTTAATGCAGGTAATGGATTTCATTGCCCACAACAGAGTAAACATGCTGCATTACTCTGAAAACAATAAATAGGTAGGTTTCGGGTAGGTGTAACTCCTGAACCTGCTCAGAGTTCTGAGGTACTTCATTCTAGAGAAAAAGAAACTTCCACAGAAATGCAAAAGAAAAACAATGAAAGACAAAAGAGGCAGGTGGATCACGTTGACAGTATCCACTAAGTATTTCTTGTTTTGTGCATGTCAACAGAAGCAAATATATTTTTTTCCCACTCTCTCTAGCTGTGGCATGGCAAAAGTAGCCAGTGTTTAAATCCACCTGAGCACAGCGTGTTCTCAACAGGGAAGAAATTGAAAGGTGCTCAGTTTGTGCTGTGCAGAAAGCGCCCTGGCTTCCCCATGCTGGCACATCCTGGTACAGGAATCACAGATGCATCACCATGTCTGTCCCACTTGACTTAGGCCTTACCTCCAAAGGTGGAAGGTGCAAAAAACTGGCTTCCCCCTGGGCTAACACTGATGCCACTCAATAGATTGCCTGACATGGGGTGAAAAAACAGCACAGTTAACAGCCTCCCCTGCAGAGGTAATCTATACCATGTCTGAGCCCCCAGCTGTCCCTGCCTGATCTGGAAAGCACAACGAGTGGCTGCTGTTGGATCACCAGGTAAACTCAAAAGTAAGATAACAACAAAAAACAAGATAAAAAAAAAGCATGTATTCCAATTAAAATAAAAGCAAAACAGGGGGCTCGTGGAGATTGCAGATCAGCGTGGGAGTTCATTAACACCACTGGTATTTCTGTACTACCCAGATCATTAATTATTAACAAATTAGGACATGCCTGATGGGGTACTTATGTAACGCATCTTTATCAATAAAACTGCCAAGTCCCTTGCAGGGAAAAGCAGAGAGCAGATTTCAACAAGTCGCAATACGACGCTTCCCTTTGGACAGGGTACAACTACGGATTCAAGTTTCCACTTCCACAGCCCGGCCACCCATTGCCAACGAGCCCGGCAGCCCCTGCTCGAGGCGTGGGGCACGGCCCAGCCTCCAGTGAGGGGTAGCCCTTCATCAGGTCAGCGCTTATCAATGGCTCATTGTAGCGAGGAGGCAGTGCTCCTCAGAGCAAAGGGCCACACGAAATCCTGTGTCCTCCCACATCTCTCATGACTGGGCCCCGCTGGCACTTCACCAGCCCCAAGGAAACGGCCACTGGCCACAGTGGCACAGCCAACATCCTCCAGCTGGTCCAGCTGGCTGGGCTGCCTAGTAGGGAGGGGAGGAAGGAAACCCACAACTCTTCCCCCTGCTCTACCCTTTGGGCACAACTGTGCCTCCACAGGAGCAAAGGGACAGCTATAATTCAGCCTGCAGACAATATTCTTTGCCCTGCTTTGTTTCCATTTCACTTCCTTCAACAGGAGAGTGGGAGCTACATAACAATCCCCCTTCCCTGCTCAAGGGCCTCATCCTTGAGCCCTTAATTCTGGAATCAAATCTGAGTCTCATCTACTATAAAATGGAAAAGGACTGCTATGCCAGGCCCCATCAGGAGAAGACTGGTGTACTCTCCTTCCGCCCGGCCTAACAAACACCTTCCAGTTCATCTGAGCTGCACACCATGATAAACAGCTCTAGAAAGAGCTACTGGAACCTTGCAAGTAAATGCTGCACAACGTAGGTATTTTCCTCTTGAAGGAAAATAACACCTAATACATTTTCTTCCATTTAAAATATGAAAATTATTATCAGTGAGGAGTCTTCCCAAGAGGGATGGAGACTCTTCATAGCTCATTTGCATTTGCTAGTTATCCCTCCCTGACTGCATCACTCTCTGGTATCGCAACTGGTGACTTTGAAAATGATGGAGTCATATCCCAAGAGCCATGAGCTTACGCTGTCACCCTGAAGATATACTTTCATTTTGAACGAAGCTAACAGGCTGGTCCACACCAACTGAAACAAAAAATATCTCCCAGAAGAATAAGGACATAAAGTAAAACCTTTAACTGGCACAGACTTCCATTTTCTGTGACAAAAAAAAAAGCGCGCACTAGCAGTAATCATACAGACCACGGGAAAGATCCTGATGCAAGCACAGGCTGCTTTGCAAAGTTTCCCTTCAGCTGCTGGCAGCCCTGAAATGGGTTACAGAAAGTTAAATCTGGGTGATTGATCACTGCTCATTCTGCAGGGCTGGGTTTGCTTTGGGTTTTTTAAAAAAGAAAACAGCATTATTCTTTTGCTATTTTCTCTAGTACCTTCCAAGACTAAAACAACAACTCAAATCAACACTAAGGAGGGTGGTGTTCGATGCCTCCATAGTTTCTTCACGTATTTTCTAAGTAACTGTCCCTTGGAGTGCACATCTTTTATGGGTGCACCAAAGAAAAAGTTACTGTGAGTACACAATGGTATCGTGAGCGTTTGGCATTTTACAGCAAGGCTCTAAAGTTCCCCTTCCAAATTACTAGCAAGGAAGGAAGTTCTGCATAATTTTAGCAGTCGACATCTGAAAAAATTAGAACAGTCCCAACTGTTCTTTGAGATGTATAAAAGAACAGTTGAAAAACTTACAGTTGACTGGTGCTACCTAGGTTACCCGTCAATGGCATTGAAACTGGTATATTATTAAGAGAGGTGTATGATGGGAATTGGTTTATTGTGCTGATCCATAGTAACCAACTCCTGTTCGTCCATCATTTATCTCTCTCACCAGCGACATATGGGTTTGTCTATTCACACTCTCAGCATTCTCTCTGCTCCAACAAACAGTCAGCCTTTTCTGCTGGGATAAGGAGATTTTTTAGTTACATCCATTATGTGCGTATCAACATTTATGGCAGGAAGATAATTGCCAAAGAGCTCAGGGGGATAAAAGCTCCCTCTTTATAACACAAACCCCCTAAAAAAAAAAATCAATATTGATATAAAACAGTTCAGTGCAAAGCCTCAGTGTGTCTTCTGCTTCCTTCAGTTCAAAATACTTCTTTTTAAAAAACATTTGTTTTAACACAGCAAGTCAAACTGGAACATCAGGTAGAAAACCTTCGTAACGAGTTCCACTACTGCTCTTGCCATAGAGGCAAAAATCGCAGCGAACAATATTCATAGCTACTTAAAGAAGTGAGTGGCAAATGTGTCAGATAGCAAGAGGGTTCCTTGGAGAGGTGCCAGCATCCTTTGAACTGATTTAACTATCTTTATTTGGAGACCATACCGAGTACTAATGAATCGTAACTTATAGTCACCTTCACCTAAATGTTGAGAAATGCTGATGTTTAGAAAACAGCCGGCACAGGGGAACAATATAAAACTGGGGATCCTGCCTTTTCCCCTGTTTAAAGAGCTCAGACAACCTTCCACTACTCCATCCCCCAGTTTGGATAAATCCATTTGTCACAGCTTCTGCAAGAATTACTTCCCTTTCCCATGGCTATATACTCATGAAAGTTATTTTAATGTGAGTTTTATCGGAGTAGCAAGTTACCTAGAACATTTATTGATTAAATGACTTAGAATCAGTGAGTTGCACTGTACTTAACCTACAGGACAACTCAGGGATTTCACTTACTATTATCCTTGCCCTTGTTTTACCTTCTGCCTTCCTAACTTTTGTCTGTCTCCGAAGTGGGCTCCTAAACTGACCCATGTCCTGTGGTTGCTTCCGAGCAATCAGGTCTCTAACCAGGTTAGAGACCGTGTAAGACAAGGGCAAGAGTGTTAGCCTGACACCTTGGATCGTGAACTCTTGCTGTAAATCTTCCTGTATGTTCAGAAATCATCTAGCACAATAGCTCCCTAATCCCATTCTAAACCTCCGCATGCCACCACACCGTAACATCTGTATCAAAGTCAGGAAAAAACCCCAAACCAAACACGCTATATTTATAAAACACTTCTAGCTGTGTAACAGAAGCCATACAAAAGAACTTTAAAAAAATTAACTCCCTCCTGTAATTACTAATGCCCTCCGAACCCCTTGAACAACTACCTTAGCTTTAAAAAAAAAATCCAAGAGACTTTTCAGGTTCGAGCTACTTAGTTACAAGGGACTAAAAGTGAAGCTCTGTCAATATTTGCTTTTCTGATTCTGGCGTATTAGTTAAAAGGATTAAAAATAGAGGTGAAAAAAAATCAAGTAAAAAAAAATCTGAAAATAAAAAGCTAAATTAAATTTAAGCTGCTGACTTCTAAACATTAAACAGCTTTTCCCTCACTTGAGAGCAGCTGTTAAGTTCACGTTACCTGCCTCACAATCTATACGATGTGGTTTTTATCCCTGAGCAACAGACTATTTCCTGGTTGAGTTTAAAAACTCAGTGACGTTCCAATTTCAACCCACACATGTGTGTCACTGTCAACGTCAGTGGCAGGAAAACATTAGAAGTCACCCTTTTGCTAATGCTTTCCTAACATGGAATTTCCTTGTACCTCGCTCCCTCAGCCCACCTCCTCCCTTCAGCTGAGCGCATCTTTCCCAAATCGCTTATTTTTTTTTTCTTTCCTTTTTCCCCCCCTTCCCAACATATGGCAGTGAGAGAGAGAACTGAAAATGGTCAGTGCCAGAATAAGAGCGTTGCTTTTTTAGGTGCTGGTGTGTCATTTACTCAAACTGCTCTTGCCTGCCTTGAACTTGGGAGAGAGGTGGCCGCGGGCACCCCTCGAGCCGAGGAGCTTCTCCCACCGCTGCCGGGGTTTGTCTCTCGAGCGTCTCCCCCCCCACACCCCTCCCCTGCCAATACACAGAAATAGGTTCCAGCGGGGAGCCCTGTTTGTGGAGGCGGGGGTGGGGGGGAAGGCGATGCCGGCGCGGAGGGGGCTCCCGGGCCCCCGCTTATCCGGGGGATGCCCGTGCGGGGCGGGGGCGAGGAGCAGCAAACAGCTGCTGGGTCCGGCAGGTTCAAGGCCGTTCCGGCTCCCTCTCTCCTGGAGGCACCATATGGTCCATCTCGTACATCAGCAGCTTTATTTCCCCATCAGCTCGGCCTAGAGGGGGAGCCCCGGGAGAAGTAACCCCCCTTCTATCTCCTCAGCCTCCCCAGGGGCACTGGCATTAGGCATTACCCAGGGATTACAGGGCTAAGCGGGGGAACACTCACGTTATATAACAAGGGGAGCACTTCGCCTCTCCCATACACACACATACACACACCCCCCCCTCTCCCCATCATCCGGGGCGGGCGCACGGCAGCGGGAGGCGGCGGAGCGGCGGCGGAGGGGAGGGGGGAGCCCGGCGCCTCCGCCCCCGGCTCGGGAAGGGGCCAGACGCAGTTAATCTCCCCGCTGGCGGGTCGGGGGAGGGACTGCGGGGTGTGTCGTTCCCCCCCTCCACTCCCCTCCCC
>WBNH01010711.1:1784-50214 GCA_013401255.1 Urocolius indicus
CCAATGGTAAGGGGCAATAAGTATGAGCTGGAACAGAAGAGGTTCCAAAGAAATATAAGGAATAATTTCTTCACTATGAGGGGTGACAGAGCACTGGAATGGGTTGCCCAGATGGGTTGTGGAGTCCTATTCTGTGGAGATATTCAAACCCCACCTGGATGAGTTCCTGTGTGACCTACTTTAGGGGGGTCTTGCTCTTGCAGGGGAGTTGGACTAGATCTTTTGAGATTCCCTTCCAACCCTTGAGAATCTGTGACATTAATTTTACTAGGCACACATAATAAATCTTACACTAGTTAAGATTTGATTTGCTGGAGTGCATTTTTGAAGTGCGTTGAGCCATGTGTAGGAAGTTAGGTTTCCACAGATTTATCTAATCTGATTCTTCTCACTGGTTCAGTGCAGTATATTTAGTCTGGAAAATATATTTCAAAGTAATTCTCAAATAGCATATTTATGAGATACTTTAGTTAGAAGCAAGAGACAGAATGAAAGCAGCTACAAAACGAATGCAGAGTATTGCCTTTAAAAGAAAAAACGTAAATACTTTGTGCATTTTAATGTTTAATGGTAACGTTCCTAATTCCATTTTTATTTTATGCACAGCAGTTAATAAAATATGACTGCCTCTCGCCCTTTGCCAGGACATAATACCCGGCTTTGCCAGACTTGTTCCAACTTAACCTTAACTTTGGTTTCAAATCTGCAGTAACATACAACTCAACAGCTAACAGGAAATGAAACTGTTCTACTGACAACTGTATCATTAAAAAGCAACCTCTTCAAATTGTATAATGAACTGATAAAGCAAGACTATGAGGAACAGCCATAAAGCTAAAATAAAATAAAATAATAATAAAAAAAATTAAATTAAATTAAATGCTAGGTGTGTTTTTTTAGTTACGTGTCTTTATGTGTGTGTATATATATATAGATATAGATATGTTTCTGACCTGTTCCTAATACTATTGATGGAAAGATTTGGATCTGATCCCAGACACAGAGTGGGACATAACCCACACACGTGGCTATCTGGCTTGTGGCAGCCTCACATCACTACACAAGTTGCCTGATGAGAAAAGTATTACAGCATGTTGGTATTAAACTGAGGGAAACATTTATTTTATTATTGACATTTTCAGGGTAGGGAAGTCCTTCCCCGAACTTAAAGGACTATTCAAAAGGAGAAGTGTTATATTTCTGTAAAGTTTTTCCAAACTGTGAAGAAACAATCAATTTTATTTCTGTATTATTAGCCTAATTTCAGGCTCTTGCAGTACAACAAATGGTTTCTGTACTCTGTACATCATATTCCATAGCAATTTTTCAGAGCTTTATTTAAAGGACAAAAGGGTGTGCTGACCTGGTAGCTGGATAATTGTTAATACCTAAGAAAACTACAGTTACTGGAATGTTTTATAGCAGTTATTTTACAAACATCTCTGCTACTTTTGGTCAGATACTATTTTTTTTAACCCAGCATACTCAGCAGAACTAGTGGCACTGTTAAAATCTATTTAAAGCTGTGCCTCATGTATTATCTTCCATTGGGACTGTAAATGTCAACGAGGCACAAACTACTCTTTACTTTCAGTGTCCCAGACTTGAAATAACAAGGCATCTGTTTAATTTTTTTCAGGAAAGAATGCAACACATTCATTTAGGATAAACAAAAACCTCATTCAGAGTAGAACACTTTATTAATTGCAGCCCAGAAAACATGCAGATGAATGTTTCGCACTGTGCATAATGCATTACATGTCTCAATTTCACAGAAGAGCTGAACAGTAAACTTTCCTCCAGATGCCTGAGTCTGGGACTGGAATTGCCGACAGTGTACTGAATGACAAATATATAAACACTAAGCCATTAATTGATCTACCTGGGGACAGTTATCCTACTTCCAGTTCTTATGTAAAAATAACTTGGTATAGGTAATGCAAATTACAGACAGGTTATTTTCAAGATATCTGGTCAGCATAATCTCCTCTGCCTTATGATCACGGTATCTTTGGAGTAAGTTGCTTGCTTTTCCCTGAGCCAAAATGTTCTTTATCTCTAGTTAGTGGAAAACAGGAAAACACTACAGAAATGATTTTTACCAACCAAGGATATGCTATCAATTTCCAAGCTCACACTTAAATTGAGCTTGGAAAGTGTCACACTTAAATTCAAAAGGTCTGAACTCTTCCCTGGTAACAGCATCAGTATCATGTCAAATACAACAAGCACCATGTGAGTAACTGTGATGGTGTGGGCCTTCCCAGAAGTTCAGAATCATTAGCCTCCATTTACAAACAAAAAACTTTAACCTAATGAGGTTGCAGAGGGTGGGAAGAACCCCTGAGTGAGACCATAGTGGAGCTCAGAAGAGGGGTCAGATACCATGTCCAAGCTGTGTGCTCCCAGAGGTGGGCTAACTTCTTACATTGCTGCTTGCAGACGAATAGGGGAAGAAGCTTAGCTAGGGATTGGCTGGTTCCCTGGGCACGTAAAGCCAGGAAAACAGCACAGAAGCAACTTTATGGATGTGCCACCATGCTTCTAATGAGACCTATAAAATGAGAAAATTCATGAATTATTTTTTGGATGTGCTTAACTCTGTGAAAAGCACAGTAACCACAGCAAAGGCACCTCTAGTTGAGGAGGTCCCTAACGTCTCTAAATTCTACCTGTTTTTACAAGCATTTTAAAAAGTAACATTTTACTATTCTGACCTTCTTCTTTTCTTAGTGGAAGTGGTGTACTCCTTAGACAAGTCTCCCAAGTAGAGATACATGCTGCAAAGAATTTATCTAGAGTCTCAACAGCTGGTTTCAGAAACATTAGAAACACAGACATCTGGTAGCAAGTTTTACTTACTGTTATCACAAACAAAATAAAAAGCCTCTAGTTACTCTTCTATTTAATTACACTGCATTTGTGTACACTTGGACAGAAAGCATCAGTCAAGTCTCGAAAAACTGAACAGACAGCAGCAGTAAAGCCCTATGCAACCATTTAACATCAGGTAACACCTTTATAGTCCCGTGGCACAAGCAATCATCATCCTGGATCCCTTATATCACATTGCATTTCTGTGATGTTTGACACAGATTTACTTCACTATAATCTGATGAAACTTTCAGTAATACACTCCAGCTATGAAGTGGATCCAATACATTCAAACTAGACGTCATCTAAGTGTCATTTAAACCCAAACTTGTAATCCACAACGTTCTAATATGCATCTTCATGTTCCCTCTCCCCAAAAAATCACAAGTTGGGGTTTTTTTTCCACTTGGTTCAACATTGTACATTTTAACAGTGAAGCAATTAATACTTTAAATAACATTATGAATGAGAAACTGCTCATTAAAACACAGTATAATAATTTTTCTTTGACAAGGAAAAATGGTTTTAAGCACTGCTACCAGTTACCAAGCTGTTTGTCTGAAATGATGGCTACTAGAAATCGGCAGAAATGTGCTTGAAGTCACCAGTTTACATTAGAATTGAATTTGACAGCCTTAATGAAATACCTCTATTACACAATCACGGAATCTTAAGGGTTGGAAAGGACCTGGAAAGATCATCCAGTCCAACCTCCCTGCCAAAGAAGGACCACCTAGAGTAGGTCATTTGTTTGGGGTAATAAGAGAATTGGATCCCAATCAGAATTCTCTATGACACATATTATTATCACCTTCTGTAGGAACTGATCATGGGATTTGTGACGATTATCTGCAGCATGTAACAGGATACTATTGATTGCTTTGCTTAGCCAACACTCATAACAAAGTCACTTGCAGGTAGGATAAAAGGTATCACACTACCTCAAATGTCAGCAGGGGACGGATGATGCTTCACGCCTCCCTCAGCTCAACTGCAAATTGTGACCTTCTCCAGCCATCCCAGCACCTACACAAAATCAGGGGAAACGAGACAAGAGATGAGTTCTGGAACAGCAAAGGTCACTGAGGGTGGGAAGATGACATAAAAAATCCAGCCGGGTGTCCTGGCACTGTTACCCCCTGCAGAAGGCCACTGGCTGGGCTGTCTGCACAACGGCCCTGAGTAGAGCACCTGGGCTACTCACTCAAACTGCAGTGATTGCCTGAAATCCCTTGTCTTACTGCCAAGCTGCAGGATCTCACGCTAACCTTGACATTAAAACTCACAAACACAGGTTTAGATGGCAAAGAAAAGTCTGGATGACTGATCAAGACTGATTTTCAATGCATATCCATGGTGGAAATAGCTGGAGTGGAAATAAACTCTGAATAACCAAGATGAGGGTGTGGAACAGTAATATCTCACAATTACTACTAAAGAGAGTAAAATATACTGTAGTAATTTATAAACTGGTAATTTTATGAAAGTAACATTTCCTTTTACTCTAAAAAGACAGTCTGTAAGTCTCAGGAAGGCAGTGTGCTGTTAAAAAAAAAATTAAGTCACTTATTATGTTCAGAATTCCTAGGCAACATTATGACTCCTGTGATATTTGGCACAGCAGCAGCATTTAAAATGGTTCTGAGTTAGTAGTACTTCTACATTTAAATAAAAATAACATTAATTCAACACAGAAGGCTACTTCTTCACAAGGATGCAAGTCAGTTTAAGCGTTTTAAGAAATCAGCCATGGTGCCTGTATTAACTGAATAATTTATAACTTGGTTTCTAGTGGGTGGGACTACGAAAAAAAGATCAGATTTCACAGTACTCGCTTCTTTAAATAACCAGGAAAAGAAAGCACTCTGCAAAAACCCACAAATAGCTTCTAAAGAAATGCTGTATACATTCAGACTGAATGCCCAAGACCACACTGCTCTAGAAAGTAAGTTCTTCTTCACAAGAAGACAGTAACATTTTAAGAAAGTTTTCCTTCACTATTAGCACTAATATCCCACTTTTCAGAAAGAGCTTGCTCAAATGTCATCAGGCTGAGAGTCTAATTGATTTTGTGTCTTGTATATATACATATATGTGTGTATATATATATACATACACACACACACATATATATACATGATTCTGTAAAGAGTCTTACCCTGATTTATTTGCTCATTTTCAAAAGAACTCTAAATTTCACAGACAATACCTGACCAGTGAGCCACAAGTCTTTTTTTCCAAAAATATAGGAACAGCTTAGACTGAAACAAAGCTGTGAACTCCAAGGCAGCTGTTGACTGAAGTAAGCTACCAAGGACTACTGACAAATTTCAAAACACTTAGTAGGGTATTAGCAAGTGGCAATGATTTCCATGTGAGAAGGTCAGAATCCTACTACAATAGGAAAGGGAAAATTATTTCAGTACTTTCCAAAATATTTTGAAATCTTGCTCAACAGTAGAAAAGATCTCTTAGCTCCTTCATGGGTGACAAAAGGGAGATGTCCTAACTTCTGATTACCTAACTGTACTCAGAACATTTTGTTTTACTCTTGGTAGCAAGTGGTGACAGCACAAAGACTACATGCAGTGACACTGTTTATTTGCAATATTGCAGTTTAGAACAAACCACACAAGCATGAAGCCAGTTATATTTGCACTTGGCTCTGACACTTCATTATGTGTGAAAAAGAGGCACACAAGGTAGTGAGCTACATGTTTAAAAGGCAAGCAGCCACCTTGTAAATGGTTCTTGGAAAAACTGCAACTTTAGCAAAAGGAAAACATAGATTTGTGTGAATAAACTATACAGGATACATTTTTTTCAGACATGTATTTTCTCAGAAACACATTTGATTATCCTAACCCACGCAGCAAATGAAAAGGCTGCAGCACTGAGTTAAGGTAGGGCCCATCCAGGACTAATTTCCTTCACAAACTAAGAAACAAACTCAAACTTGTCACTCCCTTGACTGGGATGCAAGGATCTCAGCCCATTATATCTTCCCAGTGCATCCTATGCTAATATACCAAAAAACAATAAACTGGAGAACATGTGATGGACCCAAATGTGCCAAAAGATCTTTCAGTCTACAAAAGAGTATCTAAGGAAAGGCTCAGGGCTGAAAAAAGTTGGAAAGGCTTTTGACACTGTTTCATACAATATATTTTTTTGACAAACTGATGAAATACAAACTAGGTAATCGAAGAGTGAAGTGGACTGAAAACTTAGAAGTCCGGCTCAAAGGGTTTCAATCAGTAGCACAAAGTCCAGCTGAGGTCTAGTCATCTGGGAAGCAGCCCAAGCATAAATGCTGTTTAACATCTTCGTTAATGGCTTTTTTCACTAAAGAAGTAATCAAACCGTGGAAAATGTTACTTAGAGAGGTTGTGGAGTCTGCAGGTATTCAAACTTCAGTTGGACATGGCCCAGGGCAACTGCATTAATGAAACCTCACTCTGTGCAAGAGGGTTAGACTAGATCATCTCCACGGATGCCTTCCAACCTCAAAGATCCTGCGATTGCATGATTCTGTATGTTTAGATATAGAACCAAAAAGTTGCTGTCAGCAAATAAGAGGTTTGGAAGAAATATGGTAAACTATGGACACCTTATGACTGCACAGGCCATTGAGAAAGGATGGGTTATTTCCAAGCAGATACGTGACCTGGATTTACAAGTTCTGAACAATCTTTTAGAAGTCCTGCCCCTCCATTATGCTGTGCCGCCAAATATAAGAGGATCTCTGGCATTCCTGATAAACTACTTCCAGAGTGTGCATTTAATATTTGGCCTAAAGAATCCTGATTTTCCCTTTATTCTGTTTCTTCTGTGTTTTACTACCTGTTTCCAGTTAAACAACTCTTCTACAACTAAGCTCAAAGGAAAACAAAATATAATTTGTCTGGTTTACTCTGATTGTATCTGATATATGTTTTACTGTCTCTCCAGTTTGCATCAATTGTGATGCTAGCACTTGCTGTGAGTCTCAAACTACTTTCTCAAAAGTATTTAGAAAATATTTGTCTTGAACAGAAGGAAAAATGAGCTATTTGTAAAATTTCTCCAATCAAGTAATTCCATGCATTTAATGGCAATTTGAATATGAGTCCACAATGTGGCAAACCATGTCCTGGGATGCATCAAGCACAGCATGGCTGGCTGGTTTAGGGAGAAGACTGTTCCACTGTACACTGCACTGTTGTGGCCTCACCTTGAGCACTGGGGCAGTTTTGGGTGCCACAATGGAAGGACATCAGACTATCAGAGTATGTCCAGAGGAGGATGATCAAGATGATGAAAGGCCTCAAGGGCCAGGCTTAGGAAGAGCGGCTGAGGTCATATGGTTTATCCAGCTTAGAGAACAAGAGGTTGAGGGGTGCCCTCATCGAAGCCTATGCTATCCTCACAGGACTCTCGTCTTTCTGGTGACCAGCAATAGGACTTGACGAGATGGAAAGAAGTTGGATGGAAAGATCTGTCAGAGGAGACTGAACATTCACCAAGGACAAGTGCAGAGTCTTGCACCTGGGAGGAACAACCCCATCCACTACCAGGATAGGCTGGGAATTGACCTGCTGGAGAGCAGCTCTGCAGAGAGAGACCTTGGGAGTTCTGGTTGATAACAAAATGAACACAAGCCAGCAATGTGCCCTCATGGCCAAGAAGGCCAATGGCATCCTGGGATGCATCAAGAAGAGTGTAGCCAGCAGGTCAAAGGAGGTTGTTCTCCTCCTCTACTCTGCCCTGGTGAGGCCTCATCTGGAGTGCTGTGTCCAGTTCTGGGGTCCCAAAATCAAGAGGGACAGAGAACTTCTGGAGACAGTCCAGCACAGGGCCACCAAGATGAACAGGGGACTGGAACATCTTTTAAGATGAAAAGCTCCAGGATATGGAGCTGTTTAGTCTAGAGAAGAGGAGACTGAGGGGGTACCTCATTTATACTTACAAATATTTAAAAGGTTTATATCAAGAGGATGGGTAAACTCTTCCGTAGTGCCCAGTGATACAACTAGGGGTATAGGATATAAGCTGGAACACAAGAAGTTCCACGTAAACTTTTTGTGTGAGGCTGAGGGAGCCCTGGCACAGGCTGCCCAAGGAGGTTGTGAAGTTTCCTTCTCTGGAGGTTTTCAAAACCTGCCTGGATGCATTCCTGTGTGACCTGATCTAGGTGAGCTTGCTTTAGCAGGTGAGGTGGACTAGATGATCTTTAGAGGTCACTTCTAACCCCTACCATTCTGTGATTCTGTGATAAATACTAAAACAAAAACCATCAGAACCTTAAATCACCCTTTCCTTTTCTTTTCCCCTCTATTCAGATAGCTAAGGATTTTAACTTGTTTTCCTACTTTAACCGTTTCACTTGCCTTGCTAGCATCTCCTGGACAAGGGGTCACATTCTAGTTCCAAGCCAAGGGTCTTTTTTCCCTCCTCACAATCTCTTAATAACTTCAGGAGTCTCACAATAAATTTTATCCTTAATGTTTTAAATATGAAACTGAACCACACTTTTGTTCTAATAGATTTGGCAGTCTTTGCCATTTTCATATAACAATAACCAGAACATTTTCTTAGCAGCACTATGCTGAGTAACACCTGGTATTTGTTTTGGCACTCGTAGTAGGGATGAAAGGTGAATTTATGTTTTCCACTCATTGAGTGTATCCGTGGACAGGCCACCTCAGGAGGTCTACACTGCAGTCCAAGGCCAAATATAGAAATTAATACACCTCTCTGAGTTATAAAAAGAGCAATCAAAATTGTAAAGGTGGCAAACTGACAAAAAGTCCAAACTTTCTACATAGGTAGCAATTTTGCATGACATCAAAGATGGTTCTTGAGGTATCCAGAAATTTAGGCTGTCTTCCATGAATGAAACTTGTCATAATCCCAGCTTCAGTTAATTCTGTACTTGAGCTGGAGGAATGCTATGAAGAATAATTCAGTCAAAGTTAGAAGAATATTACTGGATTATTATGGCAATTCTTGTGTCCACACTTAAGAGACTAAGAAATTTCAGAAGAGCAAAGATCTAAAAGTCTGGGGCATCTTTTAAAAATCAAGATAATAGCCCCAGTTTATCTGAGAAAAATACATAATGGATCACTCAGCTGTACTTTATAATAACAACCCTTACGTGGAAGACGCTACAAATACTAGATTGCTTTTTAATTAAATATAAGAGATATTGAGGAAATCAAGAAGAGAAATACAGAAAAAAAAATCTTTTACAAGGCTGAATTAAAGTACAAACTGGAATTAATTACAGGATGAATAATAATAATAAAAAAAAATCTCCATGACTTCAATTTGCTTTTCAAGCAAAACAAATTACTGAGGACATGTAACTGGCAACATGAAAATTAAATATTTCTAAATATGCATGTAAAATGTAAAAGGAAAAAGGAAAACAAAGCTGTTAATTTTAAACTAAAGACAAACTACTGCAAGGATAAAAATTGTGGTTTAAGGAACTAGGATTTTAAAGAAAGCAGAAGAAAACACTAATATCCCCTACTAAATGCATATTACCAAGATTATCACCAGTCTAAGAAAAAAGAGTGTATGAGATGATTTAGCAAACTTTTAGTGCAGAAACACACAAAAGTTACTGGATCAAAAAAACTCATGACTAATTAGCACAGCAGGTGAACAGTTTAGTGCTTTAATGTGCAGGGCTTGAATTTCTGAGATACAAATTTTAGTTAAGGCTTACAGGTGCTTTACTATGTAACTAGGACAAAGTTAAAACATTCACGGCTCTCATTTCCCTCCTACTTTTGGGAACTGTGTAATCTACACCTTAGGACAGTGCTCTCAAGGACAAAGAAGAGAGTTTGAAGGGATAGTAGCAGATTTACCTAATCTCCATCACTGGTATACTTGAGATTAATTTAGCAGTTATGAGTTGCTGCTGCAATCCTAAGCATTATTAAAGGCCTTCATTTTAAAGTGACTTGCTTTACAGGTTCCACAAATGTCTCATATTCAAATAAAGCATTACCTGTGAACTAAGACTGTGGCCACTTTCTTCAAACTTCACTCAACAATAAATCCAAAAAGCCCGGTTTGTTGATACATCTCAAAACAGCTATTCAATTTCCTGCCTCACTGAATGCTCCTTTTCCTTCTTTATTCTTTGTATAGGTTCAATTCACTTTCAAAGATTTCCCCAACACAAGAAGAAAACAGATCTCTTCACTAGCACTAAAAATCTGGTAGCGAAACAAGCTGGTCTTCTCTCTCTGTACTTTTAAATTTAGATAGTTCTAAGCTTTGCAGTTCTGAAATGCACTCCCTAGCCATTTTGCAGAGTTGGAGAACTTGGACATAACGTGGCTATGCAGAGCAATGCCTAAAACCCACAGCTCTATGCATACATCTCCAAGATCAGCACGGCTGTCGCTATCAACAAAGAGTGTGTGTAAACAGATTAAGCATTAGAGAAAGGTATTTGCAGAAGTTTGCTGAGAAGGAAGATCCTTTAGTCAGCCAGGAGTGAAAAGTGTAGCTGAGAATTGCGTGCACATGAAGGGCCGCAGGGCTAAAACATAGCTCCTCCACACACTCTAGGTCACCAGCCATGGGGGCTGTTCCTTGAGGTAGGCATGCAAGCCTCATCAACTGTTCCTGCAATATGCTGAGACACTTGTGACTTCAAATAGTACTAGAATGACTGAATGTAACAGTCATGTTAAATGTAAATATTTTATTACTATTAAATATTGATTTAATTTTTGTTCCTCAACAGTCACTAATGGGGTCTCATATAAAAAGCAAAAAAGAGTCACTGAGATTTACATTTTAGCTGTGGCTCTTCTACTGCCTTCTCTTAGTCTTCTGGAAGAAATTGTTTGCAAGCTACACATGTACTTTGTGTATTTTCATACTCTAAAGATATTTCTCTCTTGGCTCTCCTACACAGTTTTGTATAACAAAGAGCCTTAATGTTATCTGTTTAACAAAGCCATATATAAGCTATGATTTCTAATAGTGGTTTTCCAAACTCTACAAATTGCTTAAGAAGAAATATTTCTCATTGATTTTGTCTTCCTTCTCCTCAGGCTTTCAAACATTTCTAGTTTCCAGAATTTGCATTTAAAGAATGACCCTTTAAGAAAAAAAGCTACAAGAGTCACTAGTATTTTATTTCAGTCAATTATTTCATCCGTGAAGATCTCAAATCCAGTTCATTACCTAAATGAAGATTACACATGACATTATTGGACTACAGCATCCATAGAAATGGAGATCTAGAAGAGTTTTCCCATCTAACAAATTTTGGCCCCTACACACTACACAGTCACTTTAATATTTTTCCTCAGTTCTGTGCTAAAAACAGCCCCCCTCTACTTTTGGCTAATACTCTATTAAAAAAAAAAAAAAAAGAAAAAAGAAAAGAAAAAAACCCCACAACACTACTCCAGAATAACTCTCTGTATGTTGATCACAGTGATGTACCTGGGGAATTTGAGCAATTAATCCATACTCCTTCCATTCTTCTTCTCTAAAACTGTATGGGCTTGTGTATATGCATACAGTTAAATTACAAGATTTATAAATTTATGTAAATAAATTTATTTATGATTTATGTGTTTGTATCAGACAACTGTTTCATGTCTTGAGTTCTTGTCATGGCTGTCATCTATTTTCTCTGAAGTCCTGCTTCTGATTTTCAAGTATATTTTGCATCCACACTGCCTCTTTAGCTTAAAGTCTTTTTGATGTATCTCAGGAAAGGTGCAAGGCAATGTACTGCAACTCAGAGTCCGACTATAAGAGTACCATTTTAAAAATTAAGGTTTGTTTTTATGTGGTTAACTGAGGAGCAGAAAGTATCTACTGTAGGAGTTATGGCAGGAATTTTTTGAGGGGAGTGGGGTGGTTAAAATTAATGTGGAGTTGGGTGGAGAATTCCTCCAGAATGTGTTTTCCCTGAGGAGCCAAGTGAGAACATCTATATTGTGCAATTCAAGTGTTCAGCCAATCATTTCTCTGATGATTTAGACTTGTTTTCTCTTCTAAAAATATTAAGTCAACAATGCTAAATCAAACTCAGGAATTCAAAGAGGCCTATTTTCAGGGATTTGCGGGACAACTACTGATAGCAGAATTCAGACAGTTTCCAGTCTGTAGCCAACAAGAGACTATATTAGAAATAAAAATGTATTTATGTATTTTTATATCTACACTTATTTAATATAAGTATTTCTCAGAAATCCTCTCATAGTAGTTATACAGTACATGAGAGAAATGCTGAGTAAGTGCGAAAGAGATAAACTCACCACTCTCAATGAAAGAATGCTTCCTCTTCTGTGTGCAGATATCACACGGGATCCCTGCAGACAGCACCACATGCCAAATCAGATAATCTCTAATAACTTCCTTGTGACTTACAACTTGATGGCAAATGATGTCACTAAAAAAATGAAAGGATTTTCAGTTTTCCTGCATTTCTAAGATATATTTCCCAATGTGTTTGTAAATTTAATTGCTTCTGTATAAAAGAAAGCTTGAAGTTATCAATGCTTCCCAGCTACTTACAAAAGGGAAAAAAATCCTAAAGTGAAGAGATTTGTGTTCTTTTCTCTTTAACCTCAGATAATTTCAGAAGTTTTCATCATAATGGACTAATTAATGAAGCTGACAGTAACTGAGTGGGAAATGTTACAGAGAATGCTGCCGGGCATAATAATTACTGCCTCCCCACAGAAAGCATGTGCATTTATACAGAGGCAATTTATGATTCATTGTTCTTCTACTCAATAGTAAGTTTAATGCAGAGTTCATTTATACTTCATCCATTCTTCTAAACCCTCCTTTTTAATTATTGAATCATTAATTCAATGAAGCTCTAATTTATCTTGTCAGTGTTTAATAATCAAGTCTAAGAGGATCAAGGGTTTCATTTTGTTACACTACGAGTCTTTGAGAAGATTACTGATAAATAGTTATTTCTGTCAGCAGTTCTGTACTGGGCATAAAGAAGAAACACGTCAATTTTCTGGAAATTGAACTTGAATAGAATTTTAAAAAACAAAATACCAAACACTGAGTGAAAACAAGTGATATGTATAAGCAGACAAAACCCAAGTTATATTTAAAAGAAAGATTGCTTCAAAAAACAAAAAAAAATATTTCAAAGAATTTTAATTCCATTTGTTCTCCATAACTGTGGTACATGCTAACTTGCCAAAAATAATGAATCAGAACATTGGACAGCAGTCAGATTGCCAGGGAAGCACAAATTATACAACAGATAACTGTCACGACTGAAAACTCACAAAAATGGTTATAAAGATAAGAGAAAATTATCACTTCAGATATGAAAAAAATGTGTAGACAAACCACGGTTTGTGCAATCAGTATAGTGCTTTGTTTCCTTCTAAAGTAGCAACAAATCCTTAGCCTATGTGTTGATGCTATAACATTTTGATAATTTTATGTGTTGTAACTTCTGAGTGATCAGTTACTTGACCCCTTTACCAAATATATCTTACTTTGGTAAGGTGGTTATTCCTAGATCTCAAAAAAATAAACTCTGTCCAGTGACTTGGGTTGCAATAGCAGTGGGAGAAGCTGAGAGTGCTTCTCATCAGAGTGCTTTTCTCCAAACAAGCTCATCAATTTTGTATGAAAGTTATCACATAAATTCAGACTTGAACACCAAAGCAATGTGTAGTTACCGTGCCATGCATTTGTTACGAGTATCAGCTTGCTATACAGAGTTCAGCAGAGAGATCAAGTGGACTATACTTATCCACCTGTGAAAGTCAGTTCACAGAATATCAAAGTAGAATGAGATTTTTTTTCCTGACAGAAACAATCCTTTCCTGTAACCACAGATGAAATGAGAACCATCAGGAGAAATCAGAAGTTTCAATGTGACAAAGAACTAAATTCCTTTGATAATTTAAGCAAGCAATTTTCAAGCACTGGCTCACAGCATATCTCCTAGCACACCACAGACACCTTCGTTCAGTATGTCCCAGCTGTCACAATGACTATAAGATATGTGAAGACTGGCAAGTACAGTTAAACATTATGCCACTCAGACCTGTCTTTCAAAAGGAGATCATACTCTTGATGAATGGTCCTAAGCACCTTTCAGTCACTGAAGAATAGGACTTGGTGGGTAGGGACCTATAACATTTCCAAGAACTACACCTGTCAGTAGGGAGATAGTGCATGAAAAAGACATTATTTCAATGACAGTACATGAATGAGCTCAACCAATGCTCACCATGCTTTAGAAAAATTAAGAGTGGAGTGGAGGTCTAGGAGACAGAAGAAAGCCTATGACAAAAATTTCAAACAAGTAGGAAAAATCCAAACCAAAAATTGTAGGATGACCCAGTCTGTAGCAATCAAGCACCTGTCTTCAGGCCTACTCACAAGCTGGCTTTCCCCATGGGGGCAACGATTCAAGGATGGCATGATTCAGGCAGAATGAGTGGTGCTGCTCTGCCAAAAAAACACTTCCTCTGCCAGGCCAGACTATTTTCTAGATATTCAAACAATGCTGCAGTGAATGATGCTGGTGTTCACTTTATGTCCTATCCACTAACCCTACCTAAGGCAGAGCATAGGAAAGAGAAGGTAAAAAAATAAGGCCAGGTTAAACAGCTGCTTACCAAGAGATTTCCAATCAACACAGATAAAAGATACTAGGGAGTTGTCAAACAGATGGATTAGGATTTCAATGCAGTCATGAGGTCACCAGCCAGAAGAATTATCTGAGACTTTTCTGCTTTCTTTTGTTTTTGAGAAAGAAATAAAGGAATAGATTAATGCTGGAACAATTTGAAGATTTGCACATGGAGGATTTTGTGTTTACGGTAACTCCTACGGCTCCCTCCTCTTGCTCTCTGTCCCTATCCTCCTCTTTCTCAACTTCAGGCTTTCTTTTGACCTTTCGCTATCTTCTGCCTGTCCTTCCCATTACAAATGTGCTCAGTATTTCTCATTTTATTAAATCCTCTGTCCTCTCAGCCCAGAACTATCATGAATCTTTCCACAGTTTCCACCTCAAACAGCAACTTCACTTGCTTGGAGTCATATCCTCCAGTTTGCATCCCTGACTCTGAAGGACAGATCTTTTACACTTCAAGAAGGTTTCTCAAGACCTGTTTTGAAAAAAACTCTGAATCCAGATTCCACTCTCAGTTTCCTTCCCTTACCCTTCTGACTACGCTCCTGAAATTGTGTTCTGTGACTGCTTCCATGGAGTTTCTCACTTCTCCACTCACAGTGTGCCCTTCTTAGAGGGAGCACTTCTTCAACATTTACAGAGTAGTATAGGGGAAAGGGATCTAGGAGTCCTGGTGGACAGCAAGATGACCATGAGCCAGCAACGTGCCCTCCCGGCCAAGAGGCCAATGGCATCCTGCTGTGTGTTAGGAGGGTGTTGGTTAGTAGGGCGAGAGAGAAGTTCTCCTCAATCTCTACTCTGCTCTTGTGAGACTGCACCTGGAATATTGTGTTCAGTTCTGGGCCCATCAGTTCAAGAAGGACAGGGAGCTGCTGGAGAGAGTTAAGCACAGGGCCTCAAAGATGATCGAGGGGGTGGAACATCACCCTTCTGATGACAGGCTGAGGGCGCTGGGGCTTTTTAGCTTGGAGGAGACTGAGGGGTGACCTCATCAATGTTTACAAATATGTAAAGGGTAGGTGTCAGGAGGATGCAGCCAGTCTGTTCTCAATGATATACAGTGATAAGTCAAGGGGCAATGGGTACAAGCTGGAACATAAGAGGTTCCAAAAAACCATAGTGAACAGCTTTTTCACTGTGAGGGTAACAGAGCACTGGAATGGGCTGCCCAGATGGACTGTTGAGTCTCCTTCCCTGGAGACTTTCAAAATCCATCTGAATGAGGTCCCATGTGACCTACTCTAGGAGGCCCTAACCTGTCAGGGGGTTTGAACTAGATGCTCTTTCAACATCCCTTCCAACCCTCACGATTCAATTGATTATGTGATTCTTCCCTCTTATCTTATTCTTGCCCATGGCTTTGATGGACATACTCTTCGTTGTGTGGAAAATTGGCTAACAGTCAGGCCCAGAAGTGGTGGGGAATGGAGTTAAATCCATTTGGCAGTGGTAGGACAAGGTGAAACAGTCTCAAGTTGCACCCAAGGAGGTTTAGATTGGAGATTAGGAAGAAATTTTTCAATGAGAGGGTTGTTAAACATTGGAACAGGCTGGAACAGGGACTCACCATTCCTGGAAATATTTAAAAGACATGTAGATGAGGAGCTGAGGAACATGGTTTAGTGATGCGCTTGACAGTGTTAGGTTAGTGGTTGGACTCGGTCTTAAAGGTCTTTTCCAATCAAAATAAATCTATGATCTTCCAGAAATCTCACCCACAAACACCAGCTTCACTGACATACAAAATCCTCTGCCTGTGGATACCCCTCCTACCTCTTTTTCAAAATCTATTTCTTTCGTCACACTGAAAAAAATACAGTTTGCAATAAGCTGAAAATAACTGTAAATTCAAATTGAATTTCACAGAACCGAGATGCAAAAAACGTCTGCAAAAAGGTGGGCTTTTTCTTCCTCCTGAACTTAGTACCCACTCCATAGTTACACAAAAAAGGCAATATTTTATGGAAAGACATATTTTAGCTAAATCTGATTTCAAAAGGTTAAAGAACACCTGACAAGACCAAAGAAAATTTAAATTAATTACTCTCAATTTTATAGGTATTACAAGCAATTCAAGATTTTTTTTTTTAAAGAAAATTCTTGCCAGAAAATAGAGTGCTTGAACAACTCTAGAAACTAAACAAAGTAGAAAGCCTGGAAGGTAGAGTTCATAAGCCACTGATAAAATTTTTAGCAAAAGATTTCATACAGATGAAGCTGCTGACACAAAAACCACAAAAAATTGGTTAGTACATTAGAGGCACTATCAATTTGGAAAGTTTCTGTCTGAAAGAAAGACTTCTTTATTGAAAGTTACTTTGTTACTTTTATTTGATGCCAAAATAACAGTAAGTCAGAGCCATCTGAATGGATTTCACCACCACTGCATACACTTTGATTAAGCATGAAACAGCAAAAGCTTTTAAATACTATTTGCCTTTTCCACACTATGAACGAAGTCACACTAGCTTCTGATTAATCAAAACATATCAGTTACTGTACTGTTTACTGAACTGAGCTATAGCTTTTTTGGCAGCTGCTTCTAAATATGCATTCATTAATATTAAATTGCAAATATGTTGTTTTCATAATAACTTAGATTTACTCTAAGAATGTCTTCTGTATATTTTCTTCTAAGGTTAATGTTTCCATGTCATGTACTTAGACAGATGTAAATTTCTGTAGAGTACCTTTTTAATATGGATTTTCTTTTAAAAAATATTTTTAAGAACATTTTTAAACTTAAAAAAAAATAATTCTTTTTTCTTTTAAGAAGAGTGGGTACAGCACAAAATAGAGTCAGTGTAGCATAGTAGGCAGAAAAAAAGAGTAGGAACCCAAGCAAATTTCACATATTTGTAGACACTGACTTCTCACAAATCCCACCTTTCATACATTCACATCATGGCCATCTAATGTGCTCAATTATGACAGATGTCACAGGAAGGCTCAGGGCAGAGTTATGCATTATGAATGTCTTATAACTAGCAAGAGACACTAACCAAATATCATGCATTTCAGCTGCAGGAATTGTAATTTTGATATTATCTGTATAAGCTTCCCACATTTTTAGATACAGAAAACAATGTAGCAGGATGACACATTGACTCAGCAATTCAAACACTTACCAAGTAAATTCTGCCTTTTTCTTTGCTCAGAACTCATGAATCAAGAATTAGTTATTTTCTAGTGCAGCATGATCCCTCCTAAAATCATGATACAGCAACTTCAGAGTACCTACAGCAGGAATAGGATTTCCAGGGAAAAGCCTGTGCTTTAATCCTATGGATAACAACGACACGGATAACATCTGAAGACGTAAAATGAAGTTAAAAAATGGAAGTTATTAAGACTTCTTTTTAAGATTACCACATTTCTCTCTATACCCTGCTTGGTCTTTAGAGTGAGTGACATTTTCCCCTCCTGATTCTCCAAAGTGTCTATGCTGGTAGCTCTACATTCTCTCTCTGCCCACTGACAATGCTACATGTACTTGCACAATGGCAGAGAATACATTAAATGAGGTATACTGGAGCTGTATTCTGCTTTCTAAAGGTATAAAAAGTCTCTTATACAGCAAAGAAGAATGCATATAAAAAGCTCGTCTAATTTCCATTGCTGATTAGCTAATTACATATATGCATAATGTATACATAGTTCCTAACACAGAAATCACCATCGTCCCATCATGCAGGAATTCTATGGAGAGGTGGACTCAGTTCTGAGCTATGAATCTGTGTGATAAGAAGCATTACGATCCCAAAGATACTGAAGATTCAGGCATTTTCATTCTTCCCACTCATTCCTCTCGAGTGCTGAGAGTAATGGTTCATAAAGCATCATGGCAGTCTATTAGCCAGATGGTTGCCTGCTGTTCTCCCTTAAATCACTGGATGGTGAACAAGAGTTCAGTAATAAAAATCTGGAAAAACAAAAATGTGGAAGCTCTGTTTCCCCACAATCCTCTCATATGATTTACAACAATTTAAAGCTGGCAACTGCAGACCAGAGTGTTTGACTGTTATTGTTTTAGTAGAACAATCAAATCACCCATTTTGGGCTTTTATAATGAACTTGTTACATGTCTATGTTATCACTTCCTAAACAGTAGTATTAACAGTCTGAGAAATTCACCAGAGAATAGTAGCAGGAACAATATTCTGAATACACTTCCTAATCTGAGCCTCAGTGAGAAAAATATTTATTTTATTTAAAAAAAAACAAAAAAACCCCTAGTCAGTACAGAGGCATAGGAACAATACTTCCATTCTTTATTTTATGTAGAAGCATTTTAATCCAATTCTTTCCCATCCCTACAAAAGAACTGAAGGTAGGTCTTTAAAAATGAACACAGAAAATTCCTGAATGCTAAGATAATTGCACGGATAGTTAAATAATCCCTTAGGCCTTTAAAACTTTAATTAATACTTTAATCTATAAAGACATCTGCCAAAGCTAACACCTGCTTCTTTCCCAGATAGCTGTTTCTTTCCCAAGTTAGGATCTCTTTGTAAGCATGTGTGATGAATCAGCCAGAACCATAAAAGGTCATTCTTTTCTTATGCTCTTATACTCACTTTTGTTGAGAGATTTGTCAGTAACATTAATCAGTTAATTCAATGTGACTGACATGCAGCTATGAAGCACACAGAACACCATGATAAACATCATTTCACTCCTGTGCACTGTGGTATTACACATAGCAAGTGGAATGCAGAAGTAAGCTTTCTTTATACATCACCGTGAGGAAAAAAAAAAGAGGAATCACACCAAGTGCGCAGCCTAGTAGCATTTTTTCTGTAAAATAACTATAAAGAAGAAAAGCAGAGTCACCTAAGGATTCTGTATGTTTAATGAACTACAGATTTTGGAATTTCCATGAAGAAAGTTGGTGGTTCAGAGAAATCATACTCTTTCTTACCTAAATGAAGGTAACTCTAAAATGGCATCACACCCCTAGCAGACATTAGTTGTGTCTACACAGCATCCTGCAAACTGTGGGTGAAAAGTGAGATGAATGTCGTATGTTGATCCTCCCTTACTGCTTAAATCCTGCCTCCACAATCAGGTTGGGTTTACTGTGGTTCTGACCCTGGAGTGACACCAAGTCTGCAAAGGTGTACTTGATACTTGCCTACTCAGGGCTTGAGAATGCATTCAGCTATACTTGCAGCTTGCTCTCATTACTCACGTCTGCCTAAAGAACTAAGGGGGAGTTGGGACCACCAATCCATGTGCAACTGCAGCTCTAGAAATATGTCTTACAGTAAAAAGAAGACTTTGCAAATAGTATCACTATTAGTTAGCAGTAAAATGCAGCATCAACTTTATTTTCTGAAAATTTGCCTTCTAATTAAATAAACTACAGAGCACTCAATAACAGTTATCTCACTTTCCTCAACACCCAAGTAAGTGAGCAGTACCAGCCTCTTCAACTGCCTTCCCAATGCTGATGGCTGTGCAAGCACAGAGGTCTGCTTCACTGTGAAAATGAAATAAGAACTTCAAACCACCACTGTTGCAAACATAGCGATTGTTTAAAGAGTAACACTACACTTCAAAATATCAACAGATATTGAATTTGTCTTTAACTGTACACAAAGCTTGAAATGGTGGGGTTTTTGCCAGAGGGCAAATGTGTTGTGATCAGATTCCTACTCAGTTGAAATTATAATGGAGAAATACAACATCATAGCAACCTAGTTGGCTTTGCTACAACACTCTTCAAGAACAAAGAATTCAAGAGATTTTCCCTTATTTTTTCTGAAGTTTAAATACATAAGTACTTAAGTATATTACATAAATGTCAAGTTTCAATAAAACTACTCAGTATGGGAAAAGAAGAAAATACTTCCAGCAGTCAGAAAAGGATTTAATGATGAAGACACGCTTTGTGTTTTCTTAACATAAGATGAATATATGCCTTGCACTTTGCTTCAGGGAAGAAACGTTAAGATTTGGCATGGGTACACATGACATTTTTTCCCCTTATGGGTTCAACTGCTTATAAAAGCTATCATAACTACAGAAATATAAGTTCAAACTCAGAAGCTGTCAGAATTGGCATGTATTAAAATATATTAAAATATTTAATATTTAATTTATATATTTAATATATTAAAACAGACTCACGAATTACAGAATAAAGCAGTTCTACATTAAAAAAAAAGAAACCAACAAATAATATAGACTAACAATTTAGTATGGTTATTGACATCATTTATTTGATTATCAGGAGTGGTGAGCATTTATGAGAACTAATTTCAAACTCAAAACATTCCTTTGCCTGCAGCAGTGTAGCACATTGGCTGTTCACTGCAGTGGACATCAGTTTATCTACAGGCTGAATCTGCTGTTACCTCTTTGTATCACATTGAACTGTGAGTCCCCTCACTTGCACCTCATTATTCTCCTGCTCTATCCCTGCCTGTCCTGAGGCTTGCTATCCAAGACATTGAACCTATGGTGTTTCAATACACTGCAGTTGTAGAAACTGCACATCAAAAGCATAACACAAAGATCCCTGAGTTATGATTCTCTAGTCCTTGTTTTGAAGGGGGTCAGACTGTATTGTCAGAATTCCAGACTAAAAAAAAGCCTACAAAAAAACCAAATTCAAAAAGCCAACAATGTGTATGGCCATGAAAAACATCTCTAGTTATACAGCACCATTAATCAAATTCCTTTTGCACAGGCATAGATTCTTCTACGACTTGTCAGCAACAGCATGGACAAAAAATTATGCACCAGAAGCAAATTAGATAACATGAATGAGTGCAAATATTACATTACATTTCTGCATTAGTAGATGTTTAAGCAAACATACCACTGTGCTGAACTGACAGTGAGGTTGAAGTAATCTATTATCCCATTGCTGAAAAAACCTAATCACTGTTCCTTATTTAGAAAGTGGGATTTGTTTTTCCAGTTAGGAAAAAAGTCGAAGGCTGAAGCTACCAGCCACAGTGGCTTAAGACAAAGCAGAGATCTGAATTTCCATTAGTTTAAGATGACCATGATCAGGACTTAAAGTGTGTGAATTAAGATGGTCTTTTTGTGTTCTTCTATACCAATACCTTCTACAGTTACTTTATTCTGACTGAGAATACTAAGAATCCATGATGTCCTTAGATAGTATTTAGCTAAAAAAAAAAAACCTGTGTATAATGTTAAATATGAGATAATCTTACAATTGTATGCATTATACCACTCAGGTGTAGCTTGAGAGCCTGACAAGTGATCTTCATGCCTACAGAACTAACATTGGTATCTAAAACAACTCCTGGGCTCAGTATTTCCAGTTCAAATCTTGAAGAACCTCCCAGCGTTTCTTTGCTGAGATTATCTGGTATTTCAAAAGCACATGAAAATAGTTCCACAGAGATGCAAGTTATTATCCTGTGATTTAGTATCAGACAATTATTTTCTCATGTGGTCTCTTCCCTCAAAAAAATCCTAGTATTTCAGTATTACACTAATAGTTTTATTTAGATGGTCCTTTTCATTTAGGTCATCTTGCTTTGAAAGTGAATGCTTGTCAGTTGCCAGCTTTAGAACTGAAATGCTATTTACAGAAAACTGCAGTTTGATTTGCTATTCAACAAAGTCAAAGAAAGACAAAACCTCTTTTTCTACTTAAATGAAGAATTGTTCTTTATGTGTAGGTCTTTAGTACTTACAAACTCCAAGCTTTAGTATCTTTTATTTAAGTTCTGTGGAACTTAAAATTGCTTACTGAAAGAAAGAGATCTGTCATTATCTGTGGAGACTGGGCTTGGGGTAACCAGAACTGTATGATTTCTTTACCATTGCTGCATCTTCCAAATTGCTTAGGAGCAAAACTCAGTAGCTGCACCACCTGCACCAGGGTCTGGTAACCTCTGTTCTCTCTACACTGTGCTGGAGGTCAAGATGCTGGCAGCCCTGGACAGCATGTGGACATAGCACTTGCATGAGGTGGCAGAGGAGGCATCAAGAGCCTAAAAGTCTCCACAGCAAATGGCTACATACAACATATAAATATGTGAGTCCTGGTAACATTTCTGCACAAAGGATTTCTGGTAGATTTGCTCAAAAAAATTAACTTGATTTCAGACATTTTCCCACTGCAAACTAATGCTGCTGAATACAGCCCACACTTAATGTAACCACGATGTTTTAAGGAGCATCCTGCTAGGTTCAACATATGTGAAAGGTTTTTTCCATATTTATAAGCCTTTGAATCCAGTTATGATCTATGACACAGTGCTAGTCATCAAAAGCTGAAGTGATGCATGTGCTAGGTACTCCAATTTGAACATGTAACTGCAACAGGTGCCAAAACTACAGCACAGCACTAAAGTGTGCACATGACTCAGAGACTCTTGTTAAATATGCGGTTCTGGGAAAGTAGACCTTGCTAAGACAGAATTGTAACATTTAGACATTAATTATGTTGCTGAGAGAAATATCCTAGTTGTTTGATACTTACCAGAAACCAATTATACAACATAAGTACAAGAAAAGAAAAATAAAAACCTTGGATGATGTCTCTATTGGAAAGCCATTAACACCAGCAGTTTTGTGTGATTATGACATTGCTGTATAACATCCTGCTTATAAAACTGCAGGTAAGTTTCTAGGTTACTACAAAAAGGGAACTTCTTGGATCATAATTACATTCTTTATAAGTCCTATGGAAATGGAAATACTTTGTAAAACCACACTGAGCTATGCCTCACTGTTACAGAAAAATACACTTTGAGTGCAAGATACTGAAGATTGTCGTAAAATGAATCTAGGCAGGACTTTTACAAACTTAGAATTTTTAATTTTATCAAGAGGAAGGATCAAGAGATTGCAAAAAGGTGAAAATGTCATGACAGTTTCAACATAACTGAAGTTTACTCCTCCTTCTCTGATAGCTTCTTTAGTGGTCTAACCATAATCTTAAGTATGTGAGCAAGACACATCAAGTAGCCACCCAGATAATTCTCCACTCTACCTTAAGTCACACTGTTTAGCTGTGGCTCACCTCCAGGTTTAGGCAAGAGTTAAAAAAGTTTTGGAAGTCAAGTTATACATTGATGGAGGAGAAAACAAATTCTTACTTCCTACACGTGATCAGTGGATTCACTGAACACTGAGAAGATACCAAAAAACTGAACGTAGACATTTGTGGTACATACAAAAAGCTGATTTTCTTTTGATGCTGCCTTACAGATACCAGGAAATGAAGAACGTTCAAATTCTACTGCTCGCTCTCAAGATGTCAGTGAAAATCTGCACACTTTCCTATTTAATCTGCTTAACGTCAAAAACTTGTAAAATTAAGGCCTGTGGTAGTCTGATTTTTTAAATTTAGAAAAAAAAATTAGCAGAGACAGCTGGATCCAGGTTTCATGTGGAGAAAGTTATTACAGCAAACCTTTGAAAAAGAATAAAAGAGCTTTAAATAAGAGGAGGGAGGTATACATGGAATTAACAAGTATTAGGCAAATGTACTCCAATTACCTCCTTTCTAAATGTAATCTCCCATTTCTTTAATATACTCTTTGCCAGCGCTGATCAGGTGGCATTAGCAGTACAAACTGACACCCCAATGTGTCTCCACTGCAGGTCCTTGCCCCATGGATTAAATCATGTACGATGATTGAGAAAAGATTTAGAGGAACAAAAGACACTCAGTATTAAATGGTGTTCATTGTCAAGTGGACTATCCATACAGAAATTCATATAGGATTCACTGCAAGAGAGCCCTCCTCACACAGCACATCAGCAGCAGCCAGTTTTCCCTGTCCCAGCAGGCTTCCTCATCATTACTCACTTTAAAGAATGAGCCAGGCACCCACAAAAGTATAAAAAAAAATGTAGCAGAACATTTGCTGTGTACAAAAAACTGAAATTAAAATGCTATTCTCTGATATTCAAACTAGACTTCTACCAAGTCAAGACTTTCCTCCTGTTCAAATCCTTGGCCAATTTGGCCCTAGTATCCATCCAGACATTCCTTGCTGCATCACTAGGACTCACAATGATTGCTGCTTTTGAGTCAAAATAACAGAGATCTGTCTATATCTTGACCACTCGCTTGCTGAAGCTATGCTGATCTCCATATGGAAAGGTAGAGGATGAGCAAAAGGACTAGAATCACATCTCCCCTTCTGGACTGGGTCTAAACCCAGTCTCTGTCTAAAATAAACTGTGCATGGGAATGCTCCCAGGCATATTGTCCCTGGAAGAGCAAACATCTAATTCCCATGAAGTTTGGTTACCCCTAGAGCTGTACTGTTTCCATGATCCCAGGCAGATCCCCAGCTTGGGTCAAGCACCACAATTAAACACAATATTTATGCATAACTTAAGAACAAACCATTCTGATAGCAGTAAGGTGGGCTGTTCTGTAACAGCTCGTCCCAGTGCACAGAACACTCCTGGGCACCTTTAAAGTATCAATACTTAGATCCCAAGCAGTCATTTCCACATGCTGGAGACACCAATGTCAGACAGATGCTGCAGTATCATTTTTAAGCAGCTGTGGTATCACAACAATAACACTGCAGCCATGCCTTCTCTCTCCCAGTCCTCACACTCAGTAATCCTGTGGCTCCCCAAAATACATAATCCAAGATGGCTCTCACACATAGGGCAAAAGGATGAAAATCAAGAGCTAGTGCTCTGCAAAAGCACTTGCTGGAAATACTCCTGGCATGGCAGGATACACAACTGGACAGTACCGCCTGGCCCTTCTTAACATCCACGCAGTCGCATGGTTCTGTTAAGAGAGAATCCTAGCGATTGTGAACAGCAGTGTGGAATGGACAAAATAAATTTTTAGTATCTTGAGAAAAATACAAATTTCTCTACTGTCAATACTGTCGATCACACTAGCTGTCAAGCCATTTTCAGTAGAGGTGCAGTCTCATTAATAAACAGAGCCATTAACAAAGACCAAAACTGTGGAGTCCATAAGAGGCCGTGGTGGAAACAATGGACAACAGAATTTGCAGAGTGAAAAATTTTGAAAATAATAATAAAAAAAAAAAAAAAAACACAACAGGCCTCTAACAGTCTATAAAATCCCAAAGTACTGAACTCTGTTTACCATACTAATGGATATTCAAAAGAGCTACAAAATGCTTGTAATTTTCTATTCTATTTCAACTACTTTTTTGTAAACGAAGGGATTTTTTTATTAATCACATTTCTCATCAAATTTGTTACAGGCTAATTTTTGAGTCTGTAACCAGAGATGGTTAATAAAGGTAAAAAAGTGCATTGTGTAATTTGTTCTGATGATTTTATTACTACACACACCAGGACAAGGCTTCTATACCATATACATGAGGACATGGCTTCCATACTGTACCAATATTTAATTTTAATTGAACCTCCTGCAGACTGAATTATTTTATTGCACTACTTGTCCCTTAGAACATTTTTTAACTGTAGCACCTCACCATTGGCTGGAATAGGCAATTATAAAAGAAATTTTTTTAAAAAGCTATAAATTTTCACCCACTCTAACCCATGACCATTTCAGATCCAGCACTGACCAATTATTATGACTAGCTGATAAAGTTGTAACAAAATATTCAGAGTACAACTGTCTTGCCAAAATAGAGCTGTAATTCAGAGATTGAATAAAGACACAAAACAGCCTCCAAGACAGCACAACCAACTCCTTTTTAAGGGGACACGTTAAAATCAAAATACAGTTCTCTAGAACTGTTACTTAAACTTAAGTTACCCCATATACTGCTAAATTATATAGCGATTTTTCCTATCTTTCCGTAGTGTATTTGTCTTCTCTTTTGCTATAGTGCTAGATAAAACTGTGCCACGCATAATAAGAATGATATTAAAATGCAATCAGAAGCACAAAGCAAGCAACACTTAGTAATAAAAGGAGTAATAATTGTTTATCAATTACATCTTTATTAAAAGTCAACAACTATTTTTTTAATGCATTCTTTTAGGGACTAGAGTTTTTCAGGTAATTTGTAACAAATCTTATCTTCTACTGAGCATTTGGACAGGGTCTACTGCAAATCATAGTGAAAATCATAACTATTATCACTTTTGAAGTAAAAATACACAAAGGGAATACACAAAGAGGTATTCCTTCAAAAGCTCATTCCTTTCCAATCATTAAGTAATTCAGAACTAAGAATGCAATTACTGGAATTATGCAAAGGGAGACACAGAACAGAAAAACACAAGGTCACCACTGGATGATTTGTCTAACATTATTCATTCTCTGATAATGGCAATCAAATCAAACCTCTGACTTCTATGGGGAAAACTAAAGGTAAGAAGGGTCAAAGCACAACTCCCATCCCTTTTGTACACAGCAGCAGAGCTTGATAAAATCTGTACCAAGGTACAAGGGTTCATTACTTGATATCTCAACAGCATCACCTAAATATAAAGTGCTAATGACTCTGAGAACAAAGGGGAATGCTATGTCAGCCTTGCAACTAAACCTCATTTTCTGCATAGGTAAATAATAATTAGTTTATAAAGGACTAATGATACAGTTAGGCAGATGCTTTAGGACAGAAAATTATGATTCTTTACTATCCATATAACTGTAATTCCCAGGGCCATAATCACATGAAAAAATCAAACCCACCAAACGTTCCACAAATAAAAAGGTTGACAAGAGTCTGAGGCTTTAATCTCACTCACTTCATCAAACAAAGCCAAAAAGTCACCAGAAAACTAAGGTCAAACTAACATGGTGATTTTTTGGTGCTGTTTTGGTTTATTTTTTTAAACTAAATTGATTGCAGCAATGAATAAATAAGGTCTAAAGAATTCTTTTAGTAAAAAGGCTAGGCCTTGCGAGTAGGTATTATATTAACTGTCAGTATCAATTAGGACTCACTGGAAACAGACCTTGTTTACAAAGCAAGAGTTCTAGGAATCGACTTGTGTGTTAAAAGAACCTCTGAATTGTTCCAGTATGATGTTAACAGAGCTGAGTGCTGCTTCATTGAGTGCAGTACACATTTCTTAATAGAGGGTGACTCTAGAAGTCCAAGAGAGTTCATCTTCACCGTTTAGTGTGGGATGTACACACTCATGCTAGCAATTTCAGAAATGTGACAAAACACTGTTTGTTCGTTTCTATTTTCTTATTTTTTTTCCTTAAAGGGAGGATATAATAAATAAATAATTAGTGTAAACTAGACAAACATCCTCCACAGCCACTACACTTTGGCAGCCTTTAGCATGTTTAAATGCAGCAAAGGAAGGAAGCACATTAAAAACTGCAAAATATTTCACTTTCTGAGAGCTATCTCACATCCTCAATCCTATTGAGGATTGCAGCATTGACAGGCATTGATCACCCCAAAGTTTGTGATGGAAATAGCCAAAGATGGGAAAGAAGAGATAAAAATGACTCATAGGAAATATTTGTCCTTTCTCAATAACTCCTTCTTCTTCCTTCTCCAAATGCTGCTTCTAGTAAATACAAACATCAGAAACACATTTATTAAGTCAGCTGTACTTTCAAATGGTTGCCTTGTGATATTTTGATGATTACAAAGCATGCAAGTTACACAGAAATATCACTATATCATTGTAGCTGCATTCATTTCAAATCTACAAAGGGAGCCTATTAACTACTGAGGTTGACAGCCTGCACAGCAAGAAACCAAAGCCCTAGTTCAGGTAATCAAGATATGAAGGATTTGGTTTTGGGCACAATAATATGAGCCACAGGTGACAAGGAGATAAATGTCACTGTTCTTTATGAGAGGAGAAAGTTCTGGAATGCTGTTAGCTTTTGTACAATGACATGGAAAAACCATGCAAATGAATATATCAGTCTATTTGAGGAGGAATTTAAAAGGAAAAAACCCCTCTCCATTGTAATTAATTAAACATAATTATCTTTTTTTTCAAGACAGGCCATTTATCACCACCCTGAAGGTGTCCACAAACTCCATGAAGGTGCCAATAAATTGCAAAGGGCAAAACTGTGTTCATATATCTCCCAGTGAGAAGTGGCACTTTGAGTTGAATGGTTTAATGGTTGCTTAAAGAAAAAGCAGAAAGAACAAAGGGCAAGATGCCTTCTTCACTTTTAAAAGCAACTTAACTCTGTAATGCTCTGAAATTCCTGTACTTTGGCAAGGTTTGGGTAATGTCCTGATCAGAAATACACTGTTTTGAAAAAATAATTTAACTGAAAGAATTCCAGCAAGCAAACACAATTGTTGTGTATTTTAACAAGAAAACTAGTTTTGTTATAAATATACATATATATGATTCAGTCATACACAATAGTTTCACTACTAGAACCTTCCTGTCCCTTCCCTGCACATGAAATGGGCTGTCCAACATTTCCTTGCTAAAACATGCCCCGTTTCTCTCCCTCAGCACTGTTCAGACATGCAATGAACCCTTTTCAGAGAGACACATGCTTTGTCATCTTGCCTCAGTGACTTTTACAGTGGCTTATGGTTAGAAATCTCACTACAGGATTGAGATCTAAGTACTGTCCAGTTAGAAACAGCAACTAATATACAATGTATATACCTGTAAATCACTCTACTCACAGGTTGAAAAACAGGACACAGAGAAAGATGTGGTTTCTGTTCTCTTTAAGTAGCTGAGGCATTCATGCACCAAAGACAGGGAATGAGCCTGTCTTAAGAAGTTACTTGACTTGCCAAGCTTACAACAGGCATGCAACATTCATGACCCTGGCTTAAAACTGTGTTTAAAAATGAGCTTTCATATTTCATAGAATCATAGACTCATAGAATGGCTTGGGTTGAAAGGGACCTTAAAGATCATCGAGTTCCAACTCTCATGCCATGGGCAAGGGCATCTTCCTCGAGACCAAGCTGTTCAAAGCTCCACCCAACCTGGCCTTGAACACTTCCAGGGATGGGGCATGCTGAGCCTCTTGGGCAACTTGTTCCAGTGCCTCACCACTATCACACTGAAAAGCTTTCTAATACCTAATCTAAATCTGCCTTCTTTCAGTTTGAAGCCATCATCCCTTGTCCTATCACTACATGCCCTTGTAAAAAGTCTCTTTCCAGCCTTCTTGAAGCCCTCCTTTCCGTATTGGAAGATATCGCTGAAGCCTTTTCTTCTCCAGCCTAAAAAACTCCAACTCTCTCAGCCTGTCTTCACAGGAGAGGTGCTCCAGCTCTCTGATCGTCTTCATGGCCTCTCTCTGCACTCATTCCAAGAGGTTCATGTCTTTCTTATGTTTGGGGGCCCCAGAACTGGACACAGTACTTTCTTCTGGAGCCTCAGCTTTTAGGATTCACATTTGCTAAATTCTGTAGGCAACAAGGAAGGCTATAAACTTTCATCACAAGCAAGAGAAAGGCATGCTGCACCTCTATAAAAATCAAATGCTTTAAGGCTAGACATCAAATTTCTACTAAGGTGCTAAACAGACAAGGGGATATAAAGTGAATAAAACAGACAGAATGAATCTTGCTATACATATTTACTTCTTTTCACCCCAACCCCCTGAAGATGATGTTACAAAGACATTAGCAGAATTAACCCTGAAAAGGAAGGCTACATCATTGATCAGGCATTTTTTAAGCGTTACTGAACTTTACAATATTCAAGTAGACAGTGTCCTTTTCAAAGATCAGCTCCTTTATTACAGTCAATTGGCTATAGCAGAAGTTCATACACAGCATCCCTCAAAAAAACACTAGGCTTCCCTTTACTAGCTTTAACATAAAAGGCAACATTGCTTTTGTGGGGACACTTCCTTGCTGCCTGGTTTGCAAATTTTAAATTAAATATAAATAGCATTAACTTTCCATTTAGCAGGTTAAAAAGTTCACTCCAATATACAGTACTCATTTAAGTAGCCCTTGGTGCAGAGCAATTATATCCAAGCTGTCACAGTGAAAATGGAATGCAAATTGGTTAATGCTGTACAAAGGGAAAACATAATTCCTCAATGACAAACAGTCGACACCTTCAAAGTCTCTGTAAACCAGTCCGATTAATGTAGCACTGCCTTTGGTCTTTACCATCCCCCAAAATCAAGAAAGTAACAATTAAAAGATAAGATAATCAAGCACCTGGACTGGGAGCTGAGCCAAGACAAAGAACCAAGCTGTTCACTAGGACCTCACCTTTCAGCACACATGCAGACAAGGCCAATTTTAAAGGAAGAAAGAAGCTGTGATGTCCAAGAGAAGGAAACGAGATGAGGCAATGGGAGACAAGCTGTGTCACAGAGAGCGGGAGAAAATCAGGAGATCACTACCAGAAAGTACTGCCTGCCATAGCCCCTCCCAGCTACCACCCCTTTCTGCTTACCCTACAGGCAGAAACTCCCATCTGAACTCCACAGTCACATCCTACCTGCCAATGTCCATCCCTAGGTGTGAACTCCATCCACTCATTATCTCTGGTAATTCAAATATTGCTGTCTGCAGTGCAAAAAAAACACAACCTGGTAACGTGCAAAATGTCCGCTATCTATCCCACCAGGCACTCCCACAGAAAGAGAATGATCACCCTCAGCACAATTTGGAAACTGTGCTCATGTTTGATTTTCCAGGAACAAGCCCTCAAGCAGAAAAGAGAATAAACAAGAAAATGTGTACAGAGATCATCCAGAAGTTTAAGGGCAAATCTGTGCTGAGTGAGAGCAACAGCCCTGTCTACCCAAATGTCAACAACCAGATTCCAAGTATTTTGGAATATGAACTCAGTATTTCTTTGGTTAACAAAGTTTACAAACCTGAGTTGATGCCAGAGACAAAAAGAACATTCTCATTTTGCAATAAACCTCAGGGAGAGTAAAAGCTTTTAGAAGGACTCACCCTCTAGCTAAAGAAAACCAGCCTGCCAACATAGAAGCTGGATTTGCAAAGTTTTATAAGTAGTAGTTAGGGACAAAGGGGAAACCATACTGCCAACTTAGTTTGGCCACCACAGTTAATCCATGAAAAAAGCAGTGCCAGGACCTTTACTGACCAAAAGCCAAACAGGACTTGGAGTGTTTGCTCCAACAAAGGACAATGTCAGCAGCAGGGCACAGATGTCATGTTAACACAGCTATGGCACCCATCCAGATCCACAGCAAATGTGTTATGTCCACTCCTAACGTAGAAACAAAGATGGATTTAGTGTATTTCGCCAAGGTACATTTAGCCTGAGGCTTCTTCTAACACGTATTACTTTTGCATGGTGTTTAAACAAAAACCATGCAATCAACCAACCAATCAATCAAACAAATGAGTGATTACATCTAGGGATTTCCCATGATTCAAGACAGTTTTCTCTCTGCTTTATTACAAGTTTCAACATCAGACTGTCATATTCTACCACTGACCAGTGTAAGCAAACTTTGTGGCCTGGAGAGGCAAAAGAAGAAGTGGTGGATGGCTCACTGTGGCTGTCATGCTATCATGAGCACTAACTGCAGTGAAGACTTTTTTTTAAATAACTTTCCAGCTAGGTAATTCAGAAACGCAAAACCTCTGCAGACCCTTCGGAGCACATTTGGCAGTGTTCTAGGGTGTCCATCCACACAAGGGGTGACAGCTGCAAACTCTTTGACGACAGAGAGGTGTGACCATTCAGTGCCCACCACAGTATCAGCTGTAACATTGTGTTTCTTGTAATCCTCACCCAAGACTGTTATCTTCAACAAACACTATTGGGCATCAGTAAACAATAATTTAGTAAAATTCTTTCTATTTCAAGGTATTTTGATATCTTCACAAACATCATAAAAACACTGGCTTCTCTATAAAACCAAACTGACTGCTGTTAGACCAATGGCAAAAAAACAGTTCTGAAACTGATCCTCTTGCTGTGATGAAAAAAAATCAGTTAGCTCCATTCACACTGATATATAATTTGATAGGAGGAGTGAAGTTTTTCTTTCCAGACAATTTATTTGAATGCACTTGAAATTTTTTGAACTCACTTGAATTTATTTGAAATTATTTTTATTAGCTGTTTAACTCATTAAAATCATACTCCAGACTGAAAATTTGGTTTTTATTTAAAATATGTTTAACCAGCCCAGGATTTGTTAGTATTACTTCTAAGAGATAAAACGACTAATCTAATTCAACCTGAAATTATTAACCTGCTTTATTAACTGGAAAAGTTTGCTTTTTCAGAAAAAATACTTCTTTATTTTATCCAATCAGCAACAAGTTTATGATGAAAAGCTTATATACTTCATTGCACAGAAGAAACTAATTATCTTCACTCTAAATAGGCTTCCTCCACCATTACACCTCATCAGGCCATATTCAAAACGTTCACAGATTTCACAAAACTATTTCCCTACAGCTATTTTAGCAAGGCACAAAGAGGCAACTAAATAGTGTCAGATTTCAGCAGGCATATGGCCAACAAAAAACATATTAAAAACATAAGTAATCAGCATGCACCAGAGCTGTATATGACTGTATTTGTTTTGTTCAGCATTGTAAATTAGCCTACTATACATGAATGCTGCCTGCCAGTTCTCCAAGGCAGGTATCTTCATATTTGTTTAGCACAGTTGACTGAAATGCAAACTATGGCTATAACACTGCACTAGTAGTAAATTATTGTCACCTGAGGCAAGAGTCTGCCTTATCAATTTCCTGCATGCCAGGGAAATTCTGCACATACCATTGAAGAGCAAGCACTAAAAAGTGGTGGCTAAAGCAAGGTCTTAGGCTTATCATAGTAGAGTCTTTACAGAGGTGAATAATTCAAGTGTCCAGTGCAGATACTTAATATTACATCATGTGAGTGCTCTTCAGCAATTTTAAGAAACTTACAGTATCCCCCAGACAGAGCAGCCACCAATCAGATCACATTTCCCATCTGCTGCTGCAGTTAAATCTGCGCATCCCTGCCTGTCTAAGACTTGTCTTTGCAATGCCCTAGTTGTGGAGCTCTTGCATCCCTTGTCCCTGAATGCACAAGCCTTTGGGTCACATGATGAACGTAGGCCAATTTGCAGGTGACCGAGAGCAGATCTCAATACTATCCCTTTGCCCAGTGCTCCAGCTGCCCCAAGGCTGCCTCTAGCCCCAGCCCTGCAACAAGACTGCCAAGCACTGGATATGGGGGGCTGTCAAAAAGCAGCTTTGTGCCTGGCCTAAAACAACCTGGCTGTGCGCTGCTGCCAAAGAGAGACAACTAGCCCTTCCTGATGACAAGGCAGTCCCCTGACATGGGCTCCCATCCTCTCCTGCTACCAAGCAGTTGTGAGACAAGTTGCACCAGCCCAGAAAAAACCCTGCTTCTAGTGAGGGATGTAGCTTAGGCACTACAGAGCGTAGAATACACTTGCAACCCCCACAACAGAGAAATATTACCTCCCCAATTAATCAGTTGTACATAGAATATATGTCCTTTAGTTTCCAGCCACTGACTTCAAATATATTTAATGTCTGAACCAATCTTAAGCAGCCTGTGCTCTGCAAGGCTGCATCACTCTTAACTGCAGTGACTCTTGAAGACTGACCTTCTGATCCAGAAAAATGCAGTTCTTCTGGGAAATAACAGGTCTTTGATACTCTAGCACATTGTCAGGGTAGTCAAGTTGTCAACTGGCAGTGAAGAGAGAATAAAATCCCAAGAAGCAAAGGGCATGCTCTCTGGCAAACGCATTTTTTCACTGATGCAGTTTCTATTTATTGTCAGCCTCAGGAGATTTAGTGTAGCTCGCTGGTACCACACATCAATGGTTATAACTGCAAATCTGCCTGCTTCTGTGTAGATGTGCATTTATGAATTTATATGTAAAACATCTGGTATGCAAACATAAAATTTTCCTTTGCTAAAACAGGTCACAGGAAAAATTACATACTTACATGCTCTGAAAATCATCAAGTGTTCTTGAGGACTAATTTCCAGTTATGAAATACAAGAGTTTCATTCCTTCAGGACAGAACATTTACTGATAATAAGAGACAAAGAAAGCTACACTTGCAGAAATGAACAAGTGAGTATGTCCACACATTTATTTATCCAAACAGTTTTCTGCCTGATAGATTATACTTTTTATTAGCCTAGTTATGAAGACATTTCAGCTGTGTGTTTAAAAAAAAAAAAAAGTTATTGTCTACAAAACACCCAGGAACATGCCAGAAAGTAATTAGGAATGACAAGCATATGATATGTGAGCCGTAAGTACTCAGTTTTTAGTCTGGAAAATAAACCTCTTAACAATAGATATGGAATGCTTTTTCTCCAGCTCTTTTACGCATAGCTGGCATGACTAATTTGAAAAATGAGAGAACATGTGCCGATCTACTTTTCAGGCAGAGTTCAGACAACAGAGAAACTCAGAGGAAAGAAGACCAGACTAACCACACCCAGTGCTTACATTAACTGTGCAGAGGAAGAACCAGCATATCAGAGGGCCTGTGTGTAAGTATCCACGAAGAGGCTGGTTTGTACTTGGAGCCTGCCAGATTCTCATTTTTTGCTAGGGAACAAGCTTTGACTCATTCTGACATCAGTGAAGGGCTAATTTTCTGCAGATAGGTCATCATGTGGCAGAGACCAGAGCTAGAAACTAAGATTATATAAGGGGACACCTATTGATGTTCATTGGTTAAGCTTTTTGGATATAGGAAGACAACTTTTAACTAAATTTGACAACACAGTATAAATTTACATAAAGTATGCTGCATTTTGAGCAAATGCCTAGTTTCCTAGTATGGTATGGAAAACCTCAGAGTAAGCGGTTTGCTAGTTAGCAACAGGACGTGCCTACTGACATCTTGATTAGAAACTCTCCCTTAAATCTTAAGAAGTGGAGTTCTTCAGGCTCAGCTTACTGATGAACAATGCAGGAAAGTTTTATAATGGAAAAAAGTTGTTCTTTTTGTCATGCAACTTGGCAGCAATAGGTTATCGAATACATATCTGTCCCAAATAATGCCAGTACTGTATTTCAATTACTTAACAAAACAGATGTGCACAATATTATTGTCCTGTGCCTCAAAAGACAGCTTGCTGCCAACCAGGTCATATAACAATCAACAAACTCGATTCCAGAAAGGATGCTAGATTCCTCCCAGCAGCACCTGCCACTGAAGCAATTATATATATTTAGTCAGTATAGTGCTGGATTTTAACTTTATTAAAGAACTGCTCAAGCGCATCTGACAAGCAGATAACTTTTAATGGCCTGACTTCATACTTGGCCATGAATCTCTAGTTCCTTTAAACCTTTCAAGTCGTGCTACTGTCAAAGAGAACACCCCAAAGAAAAGGAATAGTCTGTCTGTTGGTGCCCTGAACTCTTGGGTTGGATACATCATCTGTGGAGTACAAGTAGCATCTGGTTTATTACTAATTCCAAGACTACATAAAAACTAAGAGCACAATATACTCAAAACAGCATCTAAACACTAAAGTATTCCTCAGTTCTAAGAGAAAAATATATACAAATCACAGAGTAGCTGTAGTGGTTCTGCTATGGTTTGGAACCCAGTGCCATGAGCGCAGGCTTTAAATGCACTCATCTGGCTGAGGTCTTTCTGAGCTCACTGCAGAGCCTCCTTTGCAGTCATGGCTGGGGATATGGCCCTGTTCCTAGCCACAAGCTGCATATCTTCCAGGAGCTACTGCTCCAATCCCACAATCTATGCTACAATACTTTTTTCACAGCTACATTAAATTAAACTCACAAATAAATGATGCTGTATGCAGTCCCAGGCCTAACAGGATATGTGAGAATAGCTTTCATCATAAATGTCATCTCTACCTGCTTGCTTGACATTCAAACTGTAGGGCAGACCACAGAGTATTAATATATCCCCTGAAACTGGACTGATAATTGACTTTGAGTAATTTCAGAAAATTAATCCCCCCCAGTGGTGGCTGCTGTTCTCTCTCATTCAGCATCAACATCTGGCAACAAGTAATTCTACTGAGTGATCTTGGCAAAAGTTGGAGAGACTGTTTTGAATTTCCTTCACAATGCCCAACTATATTAACAGCTGAAAATTAAACACTGGGGTTGTGCATCTTCTTCATCCCGTGACAATTGTTTCTGATGGTCTATGTGGCACTTCTTTGCCATTTCAACGTTTGTTTAAGTTTATTACAATTACATGACTATGTGTTACACAGTGAATTGCTGGTAATAAGTGGAAGAGAGCAGCCAGCATTTAATGTCCATGTATATGTTTTTGACACAAAATCCATAAACACTACATAAAGTACATCCAAAATATGTAATGTTGTCTGCAGAAAGTTCCCTACCTATAGCCCAGTGAGGTCACATATCACTTCTCAGAAAGGAATTACCAAGGACTGTTCTGCAAGCATCAAACCACCAGACACACATGAGGCTGCGAACAAAAGTCAAGAGAATGTTAGTGGTTCTGTTTGGTTTTACTGTTTTAAATGACAAAACAACATCATAAATAGCATTAATTCTTTTCTGCGCTAACTGGTGCTTTGCTAAGGCAAAGACAAAGGAATGAATGGTAAGAGAAGCAGGGGTCAAAAGTAAAGACCCAAAGACAAAGCTGCTGGTAAGCAACTATTTATAATGTAGAACATCCACAAAAGGTTTGTGCTGTTCACTTACAAATAAATACCCTCCATCTTTGATCTACTGTCCCATCCACCATTCATGTCTCAGTCTCTTAATGCATCCCAGAAAGGTAAGGAATCAATGCTAACCTGTTCAATGGGCTTTTGGTGCATTTTTTTGTTGCCTTTCAAATGTCCGAATTCTTCCAGTATTGTTTGTGATTACAACACCTACAAATGGTTGCCAGTGACCTGTGCTACAAACTGCACCAACAGAACAGGATGCAGATTAACATTCATCTTGCCCTAGAAGATCATAGAATCATAGAATGATAGGGTTGGAAGGGATCTTTAGAGATCATCTAGTCCAACCCCCTGCAGAAGAAGGTTCACCTAGATCAGGTTGCATAGGAACATGTCCAGCCAGGTCTTGAAGACCTCCAAGGAAGGAGACTCCACAACCCCTCTGGACAGCCTGTGTCAGTGCTCTGTCACTCTCATAGTTTTTTCACTCATATAGCTTTTTCTTATATTTAAGTGGTACTTTTTGTGTTTCAGCTTCATCCCATTACCCCTTGTGCTGTTTATAGTAGAAAAAAGGGATGCCCCAACCTCCTAACACCCACCATTTAGATATTTGTAAATGTTAATAAGATCTCCCCTCAGTTTCCTCTTGCATAGACTAAACAGCCCCAGGTCCCGTAGCCTTTCCTCATAAGGAAGATGCTCCAGTCCCCTGATCATCTAGGTGGCCCTGCACTGGATTCTCTCCAGCAGTTTCCTGTCCCTCTTGAGCTGAGGAGCCCAGAACTGGACTCAGCACTCCAGAGCAGGCCTCACCAGGGCAGAGGACAGGGGGAGAACAACATCTCTTGACCTACTGACCACACTCTTCTTGATGCATCCCAGGATGCCATTGACCAGAAGGGCACAATGCTAGCTCATGTTTAGCTTATTATCAATAAAGACTCCTAGGTATCTCTCTGCAGAGCTGCTCACCAGCAGATTTTCCCTCAGCCTGTACTGCTGCATGGAGTTGTTCCTTCCCAGGTGCAGGACTCTGCACTTGCCCTTATTGAACCTCATGAGGTTCCTCTCTGCCCAACTCTCAAGCCGGTCAAGATCCCGCTGAATGGCAGCACAGCCTGCTGGGGAATCAGGCAGTCCTCCCAGTTTGGTGTCATCAGCAAACTTGCTGAGGCTACACTCTGTCCCCTCAGCCAGGTTGTTGATGAAGATGTTGAACAAGACCAGACCTAGAACCAATCCCTGTGGAACTCCACTGGCCACAGGCTTTATTATCCGCTGCTTCTCCTGTAGTGTTATCAGAAGAAACTGACTAATGAGTTCACACACATCACACTAACTCCAAGCAACTTCAGTTTCTGCTCAGCATCGGTGCAGAGAGAGGGGCTGGGGGGAAGAAAGAGGCTGGTGCACTGCTAGCTAGCTGCACATGCAGGCTGCTGAATGGGCAACGGGAGCCCCAGCTGCCTTCTCCTCTGACCAAGCACAGCTCAGCACTTTCCTTGAGCTGGCTTCAGTCTCGGTTGTCTGGAAGTGCTCCACAAGCCACAGCTGTGAACAACTACACTGCTTCTGACTGGGAATTTCAGTAATATTTTTTAAGAGCACCTATCTGTATTGTTACAGTAGGGAATAATCAGAGCAGCTGGAAAACACCAATCTGATAGGACACGAAGCAACACCATAAATCGGGTTCTGCTGGTGCCCACCGGAGTCACCCTGACAAAGCACAAGGATGTGGCACAAGATAAAGCTTGCCCATTCATTCTGTAAAAGAAGCTTCTGTCAGTCTTTCCATGGTTTCACTAAGCCACACAATTCAGAAAATCCTACCCAAACCAGAAAGCCAGCTTTCAGTTAGAAGAGCTGGAATAAAACAAAAGAAGTAACTTTGTTCAGTCTATTAAATATAATGTCAACATAAGGCTCAACATCAATTATACACAATAAAGAAACACAGTTCGGATCAATGATCTGGAATTGTTCTTTATGGATTGTTCTGTTAAAGATATGCTGAAATCTGACTGTGTCCAGTAAGCTGCGGATCACATTCTGGTATTTGGCTTTATCCATTATTTAATACAACTGCTGAAAAAACAGAAGAAAATAAGAAAGCCTCCTACAGAAGCCTCTAGCAAGGAATCTGTCTCCTTTTCCAGCATGTCAGATCTTGACATTGACACAGCAGAGTTTAAAAGTGTTCCTCCTCACCTTTCCTTCTGTTACTCAGAGTACTCTCTGGCAGGCTAGGTCATGGTAAATATTCCGTACAAGAAGTCAGCAACTTTAACTAATGTAATGCTGGTAGGTTACAGAGGCCTTCCAACCTAGAGAGCCTATAAAAAGTAACAACATAAAAGACATTTATATGCACTGTAATATAAACCTAAGAAATGTCTAAAATGGTTTGTATCCCACTAGAAACTGTTTAAGGGTTCACAATTAAATGAAAAAAAAATTACTTAAGTAAGTCTATTCAGCTCTTGCTCTCAGCTGAACAAAAGTTTTAGCTTGTGGCTCCAGAGCCACAGGAGCCTGTCCACCCCCAAAAGAACAAACAAAAAGCCCCGAGAACAGATAAGCTGTGTGATATACAGATCCAGAAGCCACAGCTAAGTTTGCTGGCCTGTTGTACTGCTCAATCTGAATGAGAAAGAATAAATTTCTTGTGCCAGTTCTTGACGTACCTGGTCAATAGATGTTTGAGGTGTAAAGGATGGGAAGGATGCTTCTATTTTGCCCACAGGAGCACACCTCTGCTTCATCCAAGCAGGATTACCAAGCCACAGCCTCTTGCCAGATCAGGCTCCATGGCAAGAATCTTTCAAAAGTCAGATTAAAATATCCAAACAAACAAATATCTACCAAGACATATTTCTGTTCCAGTTCTAAGAACAAATAGTGCCAGTCATTTTTATAGACATCTTACATTTTTTTTCAGCATCAGTAACCAAAACAAAGACTATACTGTAAACAAACAGTATGTGTACCAACTGCTCACACATGAATTGAGCTGGTGAAAGACATCAGTTGTCTGATGCAAAAATAACTGTCTTTCTGTTCCTTGTATTTTTTACAAGCCATTGCACTGACAGGCCTCTACAATATACCACAACCAATATGACATTTGGAAAGCCGATTAGTGCAAGCTGAGTACTATACTACCAAAACACATCCATTCCTACCACAGCTTTACCCATAGAGTGGCATAATCTTTATAACAATAAAAAATAAAATATTTTTTTAAAGTCAGTATGTAAAAACAACTTTTGGATGCAATACAAGTTACATTTGAATTTTTAAATCACCTTGAGGGTTTTACTTCTTTTTACTGTGTTTTACCATCCACTTAAAGCATCCTTAAACAAATCATTGCACTTAGTCTTAAACATGTCTTTTCCATTACTGGTCACATCATGTTCATTTTTCCGCTTAAGACAGCGGACCCACACAGCTCAGAGTCTGTAACTTAAGTCTTTCCAATGTCATCCAACAGTTCCCCAAGCTTTCATGTCCTGGTCTTTCTACCTACACATAGTCCTTTTTTTTTGTTGCTGTTTTTTTCCAGAAATGATCCACAAACTCTATGCAGCCTCATGTGATAAAACCTCTTCTCTTTTTCTGCATGTTTAGCAACCTGAATCACCCATAGAACACATTCACCCACTCTTCTACTCTGAGATCTCCTGTCATCAACCAGGGTCTCAGGTTCCTTCCATTCAAACAACAGGCCAAAAAAGAATTGTATCTGAAATTCACACCTCAGCATGCAAACCAGGAGTATGACTACAGAAGCTTCTGTATGAAGATTTTCGTTACCTTGTTCAATATCAACATGAACAACTAGCCAGGAAGAGTGTCTCTTCCTAAATCCTATGCTCCCTCTTTTTGAAGGACGGACTTTTTATTTTTGATGGATCCATAAAGCTCCCCTGAACTCTTGCAGAGAAAGCCTTCCACCTGCAGTAGTAGAAAGGGAGAGGAGAACTGACCTGTAATGATTTTCACAATACTTTTGGTTACTTTATAGAAAATATTAACTTGTTTTATAATTGGAAAAAAGCAACAGACCCAACTACAACAAAAGCATGGGCACAACAGTAAACAGCATTACTTTTTCCATCGTGGCATTAACTAAGGATCAGCAGTAATGAGGCACAGACAGCTTCAAAAACAGCAACTGCTTTTTCTGAAATGGTTTATGAACTGACATGGCCACCTTTATTAAACACACCTTAGTGCTGGAAGATACCAGAACTCATCACGTAGTTCCATAAAAATAGCCTTCCTCACAGGGAGGTGAAGAGGTCATTTCTCCTTGTCTGGGACTGCAGTCCCTCCATGCTGTACACTCTGTCCCACATCAGCAGAACTGGCCAGTGTACAAGAGGTCAGCAGTGACCATATCACGTAACAAGTGTCTCTGCTGTACAGTGTTTGTCACTACTGCTGAGCACAAGTAAACCCACAGACTCACTGCTGCTCTCCAAAGGTCAGAAATCACTGCTAAAGAGCATAAAGCCCCACCTCTGATCCTATTGCAGTAACGTTGCAGTCCCAAGTAGGAACAGCTCATCCACATGTATGGGACTAGTGCATTGGCACTGTTTGGATACAGGCACAAGTAAAATCTGAATAGTTTTAGCTGAATGTATTTCAGTTACATGTGTGGATTAGCCAAAAACTGCAAACAGATACAAGAAGAGTGAGCAGGATTTCCCAGCACATGCTGCAAATCATTCTCTATGGTGGCTCAACAGCAAGAGTTGCCCCAGTATATGCCAGTATATCCCAGTATATGCAAAAGCCAGGACTCGACCTAGAAGACCAAAGCCCCAGCTTGCTGTGCTCAATCTGCACATGCTGTAAAATGTAAGTGAGCTTGAGGAGTCCTCACCGTGTTGTATTCTGCCCTGCTTACTCAATATCTGACATAGTCCTTAGAGCTGGGCTGTACTGTCACAGCCATTACAAAAACAATTTTATTGGAGGTGTCTTTGTAAGTTAAAGTTCCATAGCATTCCCCAGAGGTATCTGACCAGGCTCAGCCATAAAAAGTAATCAAGAGACAAAGACAAAGCAGCTTGTTTCTTCTGATTGCTTTTCTCCTTTCCATCTTCATCCCTTTCCTTATTCTAGGCAGAACAGATAAAGCTGGGTTCCAAAGGTAATCATATTCTCTTCAGCTCATGCAAAGCATGCTTTCTTTTTACCCACTTGTTACAGCAACATGTTATTGAGCAAACACATTTTCCTAGCATTCAGTACCAAATCTAAGCAATATTTACAGTCATGTGACAAAGGAGAGTCCAGTGCACCAACTCATTATCAAGGTAACACTGATCAACTCCTATGTATGTGAGAAAAAGCCAGGAAAAAGAAGGAAAAACATGAAAGACAGCAGAAATCAGGCTGCTAGCTGAATATTTGAGAGCAGCTGCTCTCAAATATTCTCAAGCACACGGTTCTTCAAGCAAAAACTTTTTAATGCTTATTTAACAAAGGCAGCTGAAATAAAATTTGTTGGTTCTTTCAGTTTATTTCTCCTGGCCTACAGGTTCTTCTTCATGTCAGTCTATCACTACTCAACCCCCAAACTCCAGCAAGCACAAAAGGAGTTGCCTGGCTCAATAAGGTACATTGATACAATTGTTTGTATCAGTAAGGTTGCAGGTATGAACTATGTACAGATTAAAAAGGCAAACTGTTGCATACTGGTCAGGTACATTGACATCTGTTCACAAAACTAACACAGATATGGTTTCTGCCTACAGACATCTAATGGTATTTGGAACCAGCCCACCTGTATTTGAACAAACAGCATTTTATAGATGCATCAAATTTTGAAGACCACTGGATGTCTCTACCTGGAGAAAGAGAAAAAAATACGTCCACTGTCCCCATAGTCTAGGCTGTGGGGACCACCACCACGGCAAGAGCTGAAGTTCTGAGTGGTGATATTGGGCTGCCCAGGACCACAATGCTACAATAGCCTGGGCTGCAAGCCAAGAGTCATAGGACATGGTGGGGAACTACTGAGGATTTGATTTTCCTCCCACTGATGGGACAGGTTTTACCAATACAATTTTCTCCTGAGGCAGTAAAACTTCAAATTCAAACATTTGAGTGATACAACATGATGGCAGTTATTAATAACCTAACTGGTTCCAACTGCCCCCAGAATCACTCTGTATTAGCTGCTGAGAAACCTATATTGCACAAAATTACTCCATAATGCATCTGAAATATTAACTTTGTTTCAACTGACTACTTATAAACTGAGTTTGAAGTCTGTAAGGGATTTATGACAGTATTGAAATGCCTTTTAAACTTTGAAATGTTAATTATTCCCATCCCTGTTATTGACCAGTATGTAAATGGCACACCATTGCAACCAATTATTCATTCATATTTATGTCTTCACATATCATCTTTGTTTTAGGATTACAAGCAGCAAGCTTATTAAGTGATCTGAGACAGAAATCATCCACATTTCTGAGTGTCAATGTGGTGAAGCAACTTTTCTTTGCACATTCTGAGTTCAGTTCCCCACTTTATGCACCCACCTTAGGCTGTCACCTATGTTTGATGCACAGACATAGCAGATCTAGCACTCTCATACCCTAACACTGTGTGTCTCAAAATCTCTACATAAAAGGAAAGGTGAGAAAGCGATAACTCCTTCTACACCAGAAGAATAGGTGGTGTGTTTATTCTTTTGATGCAAATAGGTTACAATTTTCTGCTAAATATACCAGAGCTCCACAGCCACCCACACCAGTGTTCCCCACACAGAGTTTATTGTCTGCACATTTCCAGCGTCCTCCATGCACCTCTGTGTGACCTTCCTCCATATGACTGCAATCCCATGTGGTGGATCCCTTCCACAAAACGTAACCACTAGCTCAGACACATAGCAGGGCAAAAGACTATGTTGCAGATTGTATTGCTACAAAAAGGTGTCTCTTAATAACCCAAAGCCACAAAATTGAACATGATTTAGAATACTAAGAAGTCAGTGTCATGATCAATAGGTTTTTTGTTAGTCTTCTAACTAACATAAACGTGATTAGCATGATAAGTATTAATAGCATAATAGGATTTTAAATGTCATAAATGCTTGATTACTGCTATAATCCTTCCACTACTGACTAAAATGAAGTGAGACAACCTTATACCTGAAAGGTTAGTGTGAACTGACTGCTTGTGCATATGCATCCACACATTAAATAAAAGTATCTCATGCATGGGAGACCATTGCTACATGAAGGAGAAGATTGGACAAGGGTGTTTTCCAGCAGTTATTCCTTCAGTAATTTGGATTGCCCTTTATATGCTCACAACATTGTACCTCTGAAATGTTCAGCAAACAATAAGGAAGATTACCATGTTTAGCTAAGACATTAAGTCCCATCCTACTGCAAACCACCCTGCTACTGCAAAGCATTTCTGAAGTTTTTATTTACTAATAAAAAACCCCCAAAGCTTCTGGTGATGACTTTCTTTTTCAATATAACATCTGCTTTCTAGAAAACAACATGCTTAAATATATTTTCATTTCATAATCTGCAGTAAATACGATATGAACAACATCCAATTTCTGTCAGGAAACAGCTTTTACAATTTACTGGGAAAAATTTTCTCATACATTGAGAACTCCTCTTTCGTAAGAGGATGCTTGTTACGTCTCTCATGAATTAAAATAAGTGCAAATAAACACCTACCTCATATAAAGAGCTTAAACTGGTATTCATATAAAATAAAGATTTTCTTTGTGATAAACAATTTGAGCACAAAATGTTCCTTCAAGCCCTGATATAAATCCTACCAAGCTAGTTATCTCATTGCATCAGACTTTTGCTTTTACCACAACTGTAGTCACAGCCCCATCTCTTCTCTGCCTGCTTTCCTCACACTGCCCTATTCCCAGTATTACCATGCCAGTTCTGCTGGGCCATTCAACTTTCCATCAAGTAAATATTTCGTGAAAAAATACGAAAGGCCCTTTCAGTTAAAAGGAACTCAACCCTCTAGCGAGTCCATAATTTAGAGAGTCCAATCTGGACCAAGCAGACTCATTATTGCACTGCTGGTATCCTTCGCCTTCCTTTCCCCAACAAATTTATCCTTCTTCTTGTTATTTCTATCATTTTTATTTCTTTGCAATGCTTTGAAAATGTTTTGACACCTACCTTAAGACTGCAGGACCTTCAACTGGGCTGAATGCAGGTATCTGATACAGCTTTTTTTTTTTTTTTTTTAAATCAGAGTCAAGAATTTAAAAAGACACAAATACAATAAAAATCTGCCCATTTTGCCTTCTCACTGACAAATAGTCACACCTTCTGTTTTGTCCACAGAAATCTGACATTTCAAATAAGATACAAAACGTTATATTTATTCAGCTTGATGGTCCCATTAGTAGCACATGATAAAAACTAGCTTTGATTAAACAAAAATATCTGCAGCAAAATGAAGCTTCATTTGATAAGGGTATGCCCTGTCTATAGCTTACATACATATTAACAGAATGTACACAGAAAAGAGATCCCGTGCGTGAAAGGTATGCCTTAAAAGGACCAATGTACATTATAAATCTGCAGCCTCGAGATTACAGTAAAGAAAGGTACCAACTCAGAAAAAGAGGAATTGCCATCAAACATTTATTTGAGCTTTCCCTACTGGAAACAGGCACAAGAAGTCACATACAATACCAAATGCCACTTCAGTGAGTAAAAAATATACAGTATACATACATCTTCCCGTGGCACAGACACCCAAGTGTTCTCTGGGAGTGGTACTCCTGTGTTGAAGGGTGCTGCAAAATTAACACCTCTACAGAACCCCCAAGCTTGTGTATTTACATGGTGTTGCACTGACAAATCAACACTGGGAGACAATGAAACATACCATGGTAATGAAAACATGCTTGACCATACTCAAGAGAATTTGATTCTAAAATATTTGTGGAGTATCTATGACTTCTCCACACATTAATGTTTCAGCAGTTATTTTCATATATTTAATAAAAGGACCAGTACTATTTACTGGCAATCTTAGAAAATTATTCCTCAGAAGAATTGCAAGTTATCTTGTTTGTCAACATTTTATTAAAACATGCTTAACATCCTGAATTAACACCACAAGTAGAAATTCTAGTCATGCGAGACTGAGATGTGGTGGAGATGAACAACACCATGTTCCTATTTAAACACTTCATGCTGAGTATCTTTCACTAATATTTGTATTTATCACTCAGTAACATGAAATATCTCAACTGCAACCTACTTCAATATCAGGATTTTAAATAGTATATTTTAAATAAATGCTAATATTTTAATAAATCTTATCTTTATATTTACTATATTTCCAGCTGCATTTTTATCTCTGATGTGCACAACCAAGTTTATGCTATAGCATAAATTTCAAATTTAAGTGAAGTCCTTCAAATTTAAGTGAAGCACCTCTTTAACTGGTACATAAAGTTCAGTTTCTCCTGTTAGTAAGCACTTACTTAAAGAATTTATAAAATGAGATCCAACTCAAGCAGTGGGCAGATTTTTAACTGTTTCGTTAGTTCTGATTTAGTCACAATCAGAAAGATGTACAGCTGTTGCTCTTCTGTAGTTGCTACGTGAGTAGGAACATGGAGCTATGACTGAATACACCAACATAATAATACATTAGATTTTGAAAGGATACATACTATTGAGAAGATGAGTACCTATAACGCACACTCGATCGCCAGAATTAGCCCCATGACAGTCTGCAACAAATATCATTGAAGACACTACGGTGAGAATACACTAGTTACTCTTCTGCAGTAACACCCTGTTTTACGTACTTCTGCTCAGAGCATTCACAGCGTTTGTTTTTAAAATACCCTTAGCAGGTTTTGTCCCGTGCAATACTTACAGCAGACCACACACTAAGACGTGCAATCAACTACAGATGTCGTGAAAAGTTAACAAAACAAAACAAAAAGGGGAGGAGATTTTTCTTAAACTGAAATAAATCACTCAGAAGAGAAACTCCTGTTAGGTCCATTACAGCAGGGAAGACCGAGACGCCGCCAGATCCTCTACCGACCTCTCCCTGCTTTTCAAAGCGTAGTGCATCCAGAAAAGGTTTCTCTGAAGAATATTGGTTCTCCAGACCTCCAAGGCCACGTTTCCCTCCCTCGTCATCCCCCTTCATTACTCACACCACGCGGGGTCACAAAACTTTTTTGCCCCCCTCGCCTGCCTCCCGTCAGCCTTCCCGGCCACGGCGGAGCTCCGACACCGACCGCAGGGCCGCGGGGGCTGCTCAAAGCCCTCCCCCCGCCACCTTCAGGCGAGGGCCGGGTGGGAGGGATGCGAAGCCTGACAGAAGCCAAACCCCTGCCCGCCGCGGCTGCAGCCGGGGAAGCCGCTCCGCAGCCGCCCCACGCGGGACGCGGCCGGCGACGGGCGGCGCGGAGCCGCCACCCGGTACTCACNGCGCCCGCCCCTTGCGCCGGTAGCGGCGGCGGCGGCAGCCGCGCTGAGTAGGCTCGCTGCTGCACGTAGCCGCCGCCGTGCCTGTCCTGCTGCCGGGGTGCGGGCGCTAAGCGCCGCCGCCGCCGCCTCTTCCTCCCCCTCCTGCCACTGCTCCTCCTCGCTCCCCCCGCTCCATGGCCGGCGCTAGGGAGCTGGCTCTCCGCTTGAGCGGGTAGGAGGAGCTCAGACCGCGGGACAGGCGGCGCGCCGGGAACGTGTCGGGCGGCGCGGGGCGGGAGCAACTTCGGCTCCGTGCGAGCCCGGGAGCGCGGCTTGGGCTGCCCGCCGCCCCGCAGCCTGGCCGCGGCCCGGCACCTTCACTGCGCAGCGGGGCTCCGTCTAGGGGAAGGCGGCGGCTACTGCAGCGCATATCCCTTGCAGGCGGTAGACCCGTCCTTCCGACCGCTGCTCCCCAGAGGAGTCACCCCGCTCCCCCCGCGGCCGCCGCCGGTGGCCAGTAAGGGCAAGACTGCCGCCCAAGTTTCTGTTCGGCAAGGCGCTGAACCCGGCTTTAGGAGAAGAGGGTGTCAGCGTGCCGCAGACGTGGCTGCCCGGTAGAAGCAAAGAGGTTTGGTACCAACGGTGGGTATGTTCCTTGACCAGATGTACGATGAAGCACACGTGGGGACACATCGTGGGAGTGTAGACGTGAGCTGCAGCAAAAGAGGGAATGACAGCTTGGACTTTTCTTACCGTAATAAAGATTTTTCAAGGAATACTGGAGGACAGCAAATGAGGATAGTGCCATTGGTTTATTTTATTCAGGTATCATTTATGTTGACTAAGCACCAGGTTAGACTTGCAGGCACAAAGGTGACTTCAGCAGCGACATACTTATCTCTAAGGCCCTAGTAGCAGCAGCCTT
>WBNH01010711.1:50278-71985 GCA_013401255.1 Urocolius indicus
AGGGTGGGGTTTGAGGGTCAAAGGGTGCTTCAGCGCGGGCCTATTTTTTTCTCGGGCCCTGGGGGGACGCCCCCCCCCCCCCCCCCCCCCCCCCCATGCTGGCTCAGCATCTGGCTTCCTTGTACCACAGAGGTGGGACAAGCCAGTGTTGCAAGAGTTTCACAATCATTTGGTAAGCCAGGATGCAAAGTCCCTTCTGAAATTAACCCAGAATGGAAGAGAATTGTAGTTCTACTGGCTTCCCCACTGTCATTCAATGAATACAAATTCTGATGCCACCACATGGAAGTTGTTGGGTTATAATGGCCAGGGGCGGTGTGTTTCCTGGTGCTTTTCACTGCTAAGGTTGGTGCCTTACCTTCTTCTTGCACTAGGAGCTGTGGGATGCTGGTTCTCTATCCTCTTCCATGAATGCCACATCAACGGAGAGTGGGGTGTGGGTGGTATAAAAACATGTAGCTAGGGCAAAGTGGGCCATGAAATGTAACATCAATTTCCAATTGGCTTAAGAGAATTGAAATCTGACATGTCAACAACTATCTGCCAGAAGTGTCACTGAGGTTTTAAACTCAGGGCACGCAGACACATCTTTCTCATTCCTTCACCAGAATAATCTCTTGCATTTTCCTCATTTTAAGTACCCGTGAAAGAGAATTTGACGTTCTTTCAATGGTGTCAACCAAATGGTGCCTTTACATTAATATATGTGCAAAGGATATTGAGTTTCAGTTCTTATCACTGATTAGGGGATTATTATCCACATCTCCTGGGAGATGCCTGTGCTTCCAAACTGGTAGTTGTTCTCCACGCCTTTCATTCTTACTTCCAGCTATCAAAGCTATGGCAAAGCATAATTACTAATTCATTGGGTTAGAAATTGCAACCACAAATCTGATATTGACTCTCTAGTTTTGTGGTTGGAGCACTGTGTTAGGAGGGGAAGACTTGTACCCCAGCTCCAGAGATGTTTATGGCATTTGTTTAACACAACATTGCTGTAACACATTAAGGCCTGAGATCATTACAATCGATTTGCTATTAGTGAAGTAGCAGTGACAGCTGAACACCTAAAATACTACGCAGACAAACCAAAGAAAATACTTTGCCATTCCCTCATTGTATGTAAAAATAAGCATAGATAATAATAAATCAGAAAGAAAGTTAATAATAAATCAGTAGATTTATTATATATTTTGGATTTATACACCCCTGAACTTTCTGTATGCTAGATATTTTTACATTTTCATTTGACAAGTGGTTTAGTTTCATGCAGCTTAATTTCAAACATGGTTCATTGCCAATAACACCAGATTGAGGTGAAAGCAGGCAAAGTAATTTTCAGTAAGAAAGCTTGTGGGAGTGTGTATGGGGCTGAGAAGACAGGAGACAGATAAAAATTGTAGTTTTAGGGTTCTGGTTTGGGACAGCAGGTGAGCTCAGTGTCAGAAATGAAAATATTAGTATTCATTTTGCAAAAACAAGATTAATTGAAACTTGCTAAAGCTGAACTGGATGAGATCTGAGCCCTGAGGCCACAAAACTTCAGGGCAGCAAAACCCTAGGAGTCCTCTGGTGCTAAACAAGGAGATAAGCTACAGGAAAGGGGAGGTAATTGTCCCACCTGAAGTTAACGAAAGACTGGGGACATCTAAGTGCAGATAAAACAATTTTAAATCTGCATAAGAAAAAAATACTTCTGAAATAAGAATGGAAACCAGCTGGAGACTGAAAAAGGAACAAGATGACCCCAGACCCAGATGTTACTATTGGAATAAGCTGTCAAAGGAGCAAAGAAGAATTTAGCTTATAAGAATGTAATAACCCAGGGATTTCTTGGTTCAGGACCATCCTTTTAAGAAGGGGTCCAGCTTGACTTTGCATAAGAACCTGGAAATCTGAACTCTTCATTACAGTTGGAAGCCACATCTAGACTTCTTTGGGAAACAGTTTGGAAAGCAAAGGCATAAAGTCCATATGCCGTAACTTGATGAGAAAGGCCTGTTGGAAACTCCTGTGACTTTGGAAGGGTGAAGGTGCTCAGTATGCAGGTAGAAGAGTGCTAAAAGTTTATAAAGTAGGTTCCCTGGACTTGGAAAACAGGATAATTTGATTATTTTTATTATTATTATTATTAACTAGAACCTCACCCCTATGTTAGATTTCAAGTCTTCTCATAGTGTACCGGTAGTTCTTGAGCTGCAAAAGCACAAAGGCCTGTGATACATGCCCACAGGATACATATTTTGATTTTTATTCCTTGCTGGAATACAAGTAAATAGCATAATAAATAGTGTTCTCTTGGCTTTTTTTCATTATGGGAAAAAAAAGTCTGTAATTCTTTTAATAACTAGTATACTCAGTTTCACTGGATGATTTGGGGGGATATTGTAATATACCTATTCCATGCTGCTTGTCTGTGGTAGTATTTTAATTGTCAACAGAGAATAGTTGCAGAATATTTGAGTTCAGTATCTCATGAAGTGTGAATCTGAAAAGTAGCTCAGCAACAATATAGGAATCAATTATATTCGTTATACATGTCAGCAAATTTCACCTTTTAAACTATGTGTAATTTCATGTATGCCTATGTACTTGACCTTTGCTTTTCTGTTACGTGTTATTATCAGTCTTCCAGATTCCCTCGGTTCTACTAAAAAGCCTTGAAATGCAAGTCTGGCTTGGATACCAGTCTTGACTACCAGTAAAGATACCTGAATTTGGTTTTGACATAATATCCAACAATACTAGCACCAGATAATACTCTGTTCTCTACACAGGCAGCTGGCACTGCAGTCCATTCCATAGAATCATATAATCACAAAGTGGTCAGAGTTGGAAAGGACCTCTAGAGATCATCTAGTCCAACACTCCTGCTAAAGCGGGTTCACCTCCATCAGGTAACACAGGAATACATCCAGGCAAGTTTGAAAACCTCCAGAGAAGGAGACTCCACACCCTCCCTGGGCAGCCTGTGCCAGGGCTCCCTCACTGTCACAGGAAAAATGTTTAAGCGGAATATATTGTATTCCATCTTATGTCCATTACTCTTTGTCCTTTCACTGGTCACAACAGAAAAAAGTGTCACCTCATCCTCTTGACATAAACGTTTTAGGTACTTATAAGTGTTGATAAAGTCTCCCCTCAGTCTTCTTCTCTCCAAGCTAAACAGCCACAGGTCCTGCATTTCCTCATAAGGAAGATGCTCCAGTCCCTTGATCATCTTGGTAGTCCTGCGCCAGAAGTCCTCTGTCCCTTTTGAACTGAAGAGCCCAGACTGGACACAGCACTCCAGATGAGGCCTCACCAGGGCAGAGTTGAGAGGGAGGAGAACCTCCCTTGACCCACTGGCCACACTCTTCTTGATGCATCCCAGGATGCCATTGGCTTTCTTGACCACGAGGGCACATTGCTGGCTCATAGTTAGTTTATTGTCAATCAACATTCCCAGGTCTCTCTCTCCAGAGCTGCTCTCCAACAGGTCACTCTCAGCCTGTCCTGGTGGGGGGTTGTTCCTCTCCAGGTGCAGGACTCTGCACTTGCCCTTGAGGAGCCTCATGAGGTTTCTCACTGCCCATTTCTCAGGCTGATCGTGATCTTCCCATTGTCAGCAAACCTGTGTTGATGTATACATTCCTAGTGAGTCTGCATGCTGGAAAAAAGGATTTCTTTGGCTAGTGGAGTTTATATCAGAAGGAAATAAAATGACCTTTTTATTACTAGGCATTTTGCCAATACAATATTGCAAAAGGCACTCTTAATTAAGATTGCTCTACCTCTTAGCTTTTAGACAACACCTGAGACTCCAAAGTTTAGTTTGACTATTTTTAAAGTTCTGTATTATTCGCAGTTTAAGTGAGTATGAGTGTGTTTCTATTGAGTGAGGAACTACTTACATTAAATTACAAACCCTGTTGTTATTATTTTGAAAAACTGCAGGTGACTGAGATGAAATCAACACATTGTTCATATTCCATATTCTTACCTGCAGCATAATCTATGTTTTTCTCTGTTTGCTTTGCTTTTTGTTTAAGACAATGAAAGAACTGCGGGAAAATTCAGCTTGGAAGAGACCTCAGGAGTTCTCTAGTCCAACCTACTGCTCAAGTCAGGGTCAGTGTTGTTCAGGGCTTTACCCATGTCCTGGTTTTGGCTGGGATAGAGCTAATTTTCTTCCTAGTAGCTACTACAAGCCTGGGTTTAGGATTTATGCTGAAAAGAATGTTGACAACACAGGAACGTTTCAGTTATTTCTGAGCAATGCTTGCACTGCACGAAAGACTTTTCTGCTTCTCTTCCTGCCCTGCCAGCAAGTACGATGGGGGAATGCATAAGAGGCTGGGAAAAAGCATTGTCAGGACAGATGACCAAAACTGGCCAAAGGGCTATTACGTACCATAGCTCAGTATGTAAAACTGGCAGGAGTAGGTGAGGAGGAGGGATTTCTACTTGGATATTGGTCAGCAGGTGGTGAGCAGTTGCATCTCTTGTTTTTTAGTTTTTTCCTTTTTTATTTATCTCTTTTTTTGGTTATATTATTTTTCAAAATTATTAAAGTATAGTTTATTACTGCTATAATTTAAGTTTAGTTATTAAACTGTTCTTATCTCAACCTATGAGTTTTACTTTTTTCCCCCTAGTTCTCCTCCCCGTACCACTGAGGCAGAACAGGGGGAGTGAGTGAGCAACTGTGCTTAGTTGCTGGCTAGGGTTAAACCAGAACAACCCATTTTAGTTTCAAAAACTTATAGAGATGAAGACTGCACATCTTAGGACAATGTGCTCCACTGCTGCACTGTTGTCACGGGGAAAAGAATGTTTCATTTCTTCTCCAGTCTGAACTTTTAGTTTCAACTCATGCCCATTGTCTCTCTTCCTGTCACCATGCACTGCTGTGGAGAGCCTGGCTCTTTCTTCTCAATGACTTACTTGAGGAAGGGGAAGGCTGCTTTGAGATGCCTCCAAAGGCTTCTCCTCTCCAGGCTGAAGCAGCTCCATCCCTCAGCTGCCCCTTGCAGGGATGATGCTCCAGATTCTGAGAAGCCTGCTGAGTCTCCACTGGGCTTGCTCCACTTTATCAATGTCTCTCTTCTAAGGAAGGAGAAAAGTGTAGTACATAAGATGTCATTTGTCATGGTTTAGCAAGGACCGGCTTTTGCTTGGTAACAGGGTGAGGGGACTGCAGTGAAGACCCAGTAAAGAGTTCTCAGATGCTCCCCTGGCACTTGGGTTCAGACACACGTCCAGCCTGGCTAGGCTAATCTTGCACCTCTGTCATCACTATTTGGGGATGGGAATTTGAAGTGCCTGAGAGGAGGTGTAGGAGTGGTACAAGATGAAGGTGACCATGCGAATCCCACAGTCAGAGAAGGAGGATCAGGGCTCTGAGCCCAGGAAGAGGTGAGAGGTGGGGAGAAGTTGGTCTTAAAGGGCTGGTTGGACTCTTCATCATTGTACCATTATGTGTTGTTTTATGTTTGTTATGTTTTGGGGTTTTATGGTTATGCTTTAGTTGGTGCTGGATTAAATTATTTTCTATTTTCTTCCCCAAATCAAATAGCCTGGTCTGTTTTGTCCTGGACCATAAGCGGCAATTAAGCCCTCCCTGCCCTTTGACAATTCTCAGGTCTTTGGTACTTGAGGCTAATCGTGGTCTTTTAGAAATAAGATAGAGAATGACTCAGATGAATATGTGTTTCCCTCTATGTTATGACTTTAGAAAAGGAAAAAAAGTCCACTGGTGCTGTATGAAACTTAAGTGATAACCTTTATATGGAGTAAATAAATCTTTTAAGCACATATTATGTTTTCCATAAAGATATCTATTCATAGGATAGGGGCAAGTGAAAATTCAGTGCAGTGGTAGTAGGTTAATGCCTACTCTTTCCTCACTTCTCCTTAATGTTTTCTATTCACCTAGGAAATAAGAATTGCTGAAAGAAGAGAAGCACTCTTTTAAACTAAATTTCCATCATGAACTGAATTGTAGGAAAAAAAAAAAAGAGGTTATTTTGTTACGGCACAAGATTGCTTGCCATGAAAATAAAACCACACTAATAAAATGCATATTCCAACCATGATCGGACTTGTACCAAGAACGGGGAATGCACAGTGCTTGCTGTATGCAAAAATAAAAACAATATTTAGTAGCAGCTCTGCTCTCAGCCTTTAAATATGTGGAAAATTTTAGTTTGTGGGCTGTCTGGTTTACTTCCTTTAAAGCTACAGAGCAAAGATCCCCTGCATACTTTGTATGTAAGTAGAATAGTTACCTAACCAATGATGATCTGTGGAAACAGAGAATTTTCTTTAAGGAATTCATCTCATAGGAATCCATATGAACATGGATGCAAGCTAAGAAGATGCAGGCAAACTGAGAAAGGAAAATGAAGGAACATCCTGACACAGCCTGCACTCTCTTGCTGTCTCTTTCTGTTGTTTCTACTGCATTCATCATGTCATTATCTATAGCTAATATGAAGAAAACAGAATACTGTTATATACATTGAAATTTATAAGATGATGTGAGATAGCTCTGTAACTCTTCAAAAAGAAAATGTTTATTCGCATGCTTCCCAATCCTATATTGCATCCTTGATCTAATCAGGTGTAAAATTCAGGGCCCTGTTTTCTCTATTAAAGAGCCCTTTTTGCTAATGGGATTACACTGATTGTTCTCTCTTCAGAAATCCAAACTAAGCCATAACTACCTTGCAGTCAAAATGCAGATCTCTGGACCATTTTGTTCTTGTCTTCTCCTTGGGATCCTCTCATGGTTTTTCCATTTCATTTCTAGAAAACCCATTGGCTGTCCATCAACACAGTCTAATGCTGTTTGGTTCTCAATCAGTGACTGGATCAAATTGCTGCCCATAATTATTTCAAACTCTTTTCATCCTGTATGCTAATAATCTGATGATTCTCAGCATTCATAATGGTACTGAAAAGCAGTGAGAACAAAAGTCAGCTGACAGAACTGACCTCAAAAGTCACTCAGTTCAGTGAGAGTCCAGCCTTTCTGGTTAATGGAGTTGCATGACAAGTGTTTTACTTTAGACAGAAGCAATGCAGTGCATACCTTATGCCTTGGAGAGGCTAAAGAACGGGAGTCCTATGACTAACAATGTTCTTACAGGACATCAGAGCTCCATCATTGCTTGGGGGACAAGTTGAATATAAAGCTGGGTTACAGGAAAACAGGTGACTTGACTCTAAACAAGACCTGATGACTACCTCTTTTTATAGATGGAGAGAGTTTGATGAGTAGCTCACATACCAGAACAGACCATGCTCATCATGTGCTTGACGTGTCATCATTTTGACATGCTAACCACATTTGAAATACTGAGGAGCTAAATGCAACTGAAACCTACAACTTACCTATTCCTGATGTAGTTCCTTCATATGTCCCAGAGCACAATTAGCTGTCTTTACCTAATTCGTGGCATTTTTTTTTAACTAGTGTTCAAAAACAAGTGAACTAGTGTTCAAGAACTAGTAAACAAGTCTCAGTGGTAAAGACCCTTCTGCCACCAAAACCACCTGTTTCAGAAATTCACAAGTTTATTACTAGAATGTTTTCCCTAACATGTAACCTTTCTTCTTCTTGCTACAATTTAAATTTCTGAATTCTTCTATCCATGGCAGTCAGATCATTCTATTCTGTGTTTGGAAATAGTTGTCGTGTACTCTTCAGTCTTTTCTCTGTCTTAGGCTGACTTAGGTCAAACAATCTCTATTTAAACAATCTTTGATTATAGATCATATTCTATTTGCCTCTAATCAGTTGCACTCTGTTGGGCTTTCTCCAGTTGGCCCATGTCTTTTCTGAAGTACTGTGTCCCAAAGGCAGCAAGTCCTCCACCTGATGAAGGGAAGGCTTAAGGGCTCTTGTGCCTTTTATAGATCACAGCATTTTCTTTGTGTCTTGCATTTGCAAATTATTGTGTTTTTTGATACATCTTCAGTTTCTGACCTATTATCTCCAAGTACTTGGAAAATGAATTCTTAAAGTCATTCCCTGGCCTGATATTTTTAAAAAATTTGATTATTCCCACATCATCCCCTGTTGCATTGCATCAATTTTCCATTCCACTACTGCAATTTCTCAACACAATTCTGAATTTGAATTATGTCTTCCAACACGTTTATGTTTGTACCTCTACCTCTTTCCAGTTTTGCTCATCTGCAAGTTTAATAAAGTTGTTATCCAGAGGATTAATAAAAACTAGAATAAAGTAATAACAAAACTACATCCCTGTAAAATTCTAATTTTGTGATATGACACTATCAAATTAAAGGAAGTGGGTTTAAAAAAATATACATTAACTAATTATTTTTATGCTGTTACCTTTCCTGCTATCTTTCAAGTGTTTGCAAATAGTTTGATCAATTCTAGATTTTTTTTTGTTAGCTGAATTGATTAGTTTATCATTTCAAGGCTTTTCTTCCTCTGCTCTCTCCCTTCTTTTTCTAAAAGGCAGCTGTTATATTGTCCATTCCCAGTTTTATATCTATCTCTTTGCCATCTTTCCTGAATTCTCACATAATAGCTAATCTGATTAATTCATCCCATTCTTAAAATATCACAGGCCATTACCTGTCTGGTCTGATTGAGTTGAGAACATTTTGTAAAGATCTCCTATTTCTTCCCTGGTTTTAACCCTTTGTCATGAATATTAATTGTGCTAGTCTTAAAAGGTTTTAAATACTCTGACCATCTTGGGATCATCACTTAAGTCATTGCCTTTCCTCCTATTCCCCAAATAGAGAGGAAACAAAAATTGATATTTTCCCATCTCTTCCATATGATTAACTTGCCTTTTAAATTGTTTTGTAACTATATGTTGGTTTTGCACCTTTTCTAATTGAGTTTTATACACATGTGCTGTGATTTTATATACTTTGGAATTTAATCTGATTTTGACTTCTCAGGTGGAATTTTGCGATCTGGAGATCAGTTAAAAGCTTCTGTCTTATCTAAACTCATCTGCTCTTCCAATAGGAATAACTTATATTTTCTTCCACAACAACTTAATTACATTTTCCTTTGACTTTATTGTTGTCTTGGTGGAAGTTTGCCTGCTCAACTCCATTATTTTCGACTTTTCCCCTGATTATGAACACTAAAATTTCATAGTCATTGTCTTCTAAATGTTTTTCATTGTCCTATTCTCAAACAAATATACTTCACTGGTTAGAACCACATCCAGAAGAGCATCACTTCAGTATTTTTTTTCTACCATACCAGAAATGATGGCCAATGTTTTTCAACTTAGAGTGTGCTAACTGATCTCTGTTCTGGTATTTTCTTTTCCTAACTGTTATTTGGACAATTAAACTCTCTTGTTACTCTCTGTTCCAGCACATTGAATAATTAGTCACGTTTTTCATAAAAATGCTTCCACCTCCAACATTGCCTATCTGAGTGTCTTGGTCTAACAGTGGTAGTATTCCTGTCCTCCTCTTTTTTTCATCATCACCCAGAGGCTTTCGACAAGACCAGCTACCTCCCTGTCTGAAGTTTAGGAGCAGTGCAGAGCTATAACTTTTACTATTAGTTAGTTCTTGTATGTGAGTTATCCTACTTATAAGTCTATGTTTTTCCAATAAGGTAGTTTTCACGGTCATGGTTTAGGTGTCCTTACTCATGTTGACTTCCTGCATTATATTCTGGTTTTACCTTGGCTTATCACAATCCTCAACACTTTTTTTTTTGCTTTTAAATTAGAGTTGTTTAAATTTGCTTCAAGCAACTGAAATGATCACACACAGCAGAGTGATACAGAGGGACTCGTAAAATGTAGCAAATTGTATACAAAATTAAATCTAAGCATGTAACTTGCTCTTTTTCTTTCAAGGTTTATTTTTTAATAGATTTTTAAATTACTGTCCAAGTGAGCAGAAAGAACAGAGAGACCAAACAGCCAAACAGGGAAAAGAGGCCTTTTATCAAAACTCTAAGTTGAATTGTGCTTTTGTTTGTCATTGTTGACTTGACCCCAGTCACTTTAAGTATTGTCTCTCAAGTGATTAGAGCATACAATGGTTAAATGGCTTCACAGTGGTAGTGACATCTACCTAGTGCATTTTTTAAATTTTGTTTTATTTACAATTGTAGCCCTAAAGTGAAGCACCAGCAGCTGAGTCCTTTACGGTTCCCTTTGACTGTACTTTATCACATTCCATCCATCCTGACGCTTGTAAACAGATGCTTAGATATCCAGCCAGCCAAAACCTCTGACAGAGGTCACATCCAGAAATAGCTTGTACAGAAATAATCCCATAAAAATATTTGACACAGCCAAGAGGAGGGCCCTGTAATGGTGAGATTTGTGCTGCTTGCATCCATGCAGTTTAGCAAGAATGCTATTGACTTTCACCCTAGCGACTGTGTTCCCAAGTCACGTGTGTTACATTATACACTGATTACGCAACATGTTTACATCCAGTTCCTCTAAGTAAGAAACTATCTCTAATCGCTGTTTCCTATGTTTAGAAATTCAACTTTTAATGTTTATAACTTTGAAGTAGTAGTTTTCAGCTATCACCCCTGGGGCAGACTTAGCCCTGGCACAATGAAGACAGCAGAAGCTGGGGCTGTGTCTCTGTCACACATGAGGGACACAGGGTTAAAGGTTTGTGTGCCTCTGCCTGCACTCCCAGATCGATCCATGTCTGGCCAAAGCTCCTAGAGCCTGGCTGAAACCCCAGGAGAGCCATTGGAATATTCTTGTTGTGTTCTTGAAGTTTAATTTAAAATATAGAATGAACCATTAACTTTCCCTAGAGCAGGAAAAGGTAAGGAAAGTTTGTAATTCTGGAAATATATCACGTAAGAAAGTATAGCTTCTCTTACATGTGGAGCACCGACAGTGTTTCTGATACCCTGCAGAAGAAGTGGAACCTCAGTGCTGAGATTTCATATCTGCCTAAAGGACTAGGATCTCCAAGCCCCATCCAATTACCTGCAGTGGAGAAATTCAGAGAAACTTACAATGGGGTAGGATGGGCTGAAGCAGGTAGAACACAGATGACAACAATGAGATGACAGTCTCTGGTATGTGCATATTTCAGTGGTTTCGACAAAATATTGTCATGGCTGTAGATCTTATGTTGGGCCTGATTAATTTATTTTTTTTCCCCACATCTACCTATTTTACAGAAGTTGGCAGGGACAGCAAACCCAGAAATGAGTGGAAAGTTTTTATTAACTGCTGAAGAGTAAAAACCACAGATATTAGTGGGATCTCAACCGGCCTCAGAGTTGGGCTGAGAAGAACCTAATGAAGTTCAACAATGACAAGTGTAGAGTCCTGTACCTGGGAAGGAACATCCCCATGCACCAGGACAGGCTGGGGATTGACCTGCTGGAGAGCAGCTCTGACTAGAGAGACCTGGGAGTCCTGGTTGATAATAAACTAACCATGAGCCAGCAATGTGCTCTCATGGCCAAGAAGGCCAATGGCATCCTGGGATGCATCAAGAAGAGAGTGACCAGCAGGTTGAAGGAGGTTCTTCTCTTCCTTTACTCTGCTCTGATGAGGCCTTATCTGGAGTCCTGTGTCCAGTTCAGGGCTCCCCAGCTCAAGAGGGACAGAAAACTTCCTGAGCATCTTCCTTATGAGGAAAGGCTGCAGAAACTGGGGATGTTCAGTCTAGAGGAGACTGAGGGGGGATCTCATTAATAAGCATATAAATTGTGGATATCAGGAGGTTGGGCCATCCCTTTTTTCTGTTTTATCTAGCAACAGGACAAGGGGTAATGGGATGAAGCTGGATCACAAAAATTTCCGTTTAAACATAAGAAAAACCTATTAATTACTGTTCAGGTGAGGGAGCCCTGGCACAGGCTGCTCAGGGAGGGTGTGGAGTTTCCTTCATTGGAGGTCTTCAAGACCTGCCTCGATGTGTTCCTGTGTGACCTGATCTAGGATGACCTGCTTCAGCAGGGGGCTTGGACTAGATGATCTCTAGAAGTCACTTTCAACCCCTAACATTCTATGATTTTATGATGATTCTGTGATTTTATGATAGTATCAAGTATAGAGCCTACATACATCCTGACAGCTAGATGCTGTGAGATAAAGGTATACACCATTGACTCTCAATGACTCACATGTGCAGAAAGGAAGGGATAATATTCTTGAACACATCCTCTGCCACTCATATGCAGGGGTTTAGTCCATGTTTTCTAGCTTTTGTGTCATCAAAACATCTCAGACTCTCTTAAACCCCATCCTAAGCAACATGGCTTTGAGTATGGAACATTAGAAATCAACCTCTGTAATGTTTATGAGTTGTCATCTTCCTTTTATGCTTAAAAACATTCATAGCCTGCAAAAATCCATTTGTCTGTCAAAATTGCCCTTTACCTGAAATTATTCACCTCCTCCTCAGTGCTTTCCCTAGATATATTAATGGTTACTTTATTGCCTCTTGGCTTTGACTTTGCTTTTATCACTCTGTTTAATCCCCTCTCAGGGAGAAGTCTGATACAATATTCAATTCTAATAGGAACAGAGGTTCCCCTGATCATGCTTTGTACTTCATTTTCCTAATGATACTGCTGCTGAACTGACCAAAAAGGAGAATTTCTGATTCAATGGAAATACTTTTATTTACCTCTTTTTGTTTGCTTTGTTTTTATTTGGATCTAAAGCTGAACATTTAAAAATTTCCAGTGAACTGAATTTCTGAGAATATCATTCAAAAACTGCCCACGTGAAGATCACTCATTGCCTCAGTTTTGCTGCCCAAAGTCCTAAGCCTGTGTTTTTGGCTGGAAGAAGAAATAAAGGTACTTCAGTCTCATATATTGGATCTGTTTGCCTGGAGTCACAAAATCTGGAATTCCAATCATGAAGCATCAGCCCTGGTGTGGTCCATCTGCTGAACCTAGTGTGAGCAAGGTTTCTGAAGGCTCTCAGCTGTTGAACCCTACCTTGAATTCTGCTGAGTCTCCTCAGAGCCTGCATGGTCCAGATCAGACATTTCAGTGCATGAAACATTCTGTTCAGTTAATTGTCTTTTTAACCTTATTATTACTGTCTATCTCTGCATGAAGTATCTTGTCTGATACATCTTTCTGCCTATAGCCTCTCCTTTAGAGCAAGCCAGTCACTGGATAGAGCCAGTAGTTGCTAGAGGAAGAGAGGCCTCTGCTGCTGGGGAAGAAGAGAAGCCAAGCCACATAAGGAGCATGACAGGTGGTGCACTGGAGGTCCTAACAGGACTATGTGCACATGTGTACTCTGATTCTGTGAGCATTGCTGGCAAAGCTGCATATAGTCATCAGTTCTATACTACATTTTTCAGCTTGTACTAAATTCTGTCTTTTTTATCATAATGAAGATATTTTCACTGTAATGCTAAACAAAATAAGATCAGGCAATGAGTTTGTTCTCTGGGCTCTAAATCACCCTCATCACTTAATATGTTGTTTGGCATAATTTTGACCTGAGTCAGTAAATCTTAAATAATGCCAGGGGGATAACACTGTCTGGGGACTGTTTTCAGTAGACAGTATGGAGATGCTCCTTGCTTTTACACAGTCCTTCAGTGCTGTCCCAGCAGCGTCTGAATCCCCAGGTACCCAACACAGTACACATCATGGGTATGCAATTCATGCCTTGAGTTTCACGCTATGAAAACACTGGTCTGTCAGACTGAAACCTTATACTTCACACAATTTTAGCGACCACACTGAAATAACCATTATGCTATACAAGTCTGGATGGGGGCCCAGAGGAAACCCATGGCCAAAAACTATGTAGTGTGGGTGCTGCCCCTATCTAACTGGTTCTGTTTCATTTGGTATACAGATGTAGCCCTGGTCATCTGCCTTCTTGGTCTGTCTCTTATTAGTTTCTATAAAGTAAAACTCAGTATGGTGAAAACAAGAGCATTTTTTATTATACAGTAGTCAAACAGTCACCAGTTTTCTGTCTATGCACTCCAACCAAAAGCTTGCTTTGAGCCAATGCACTCAGTTTTTAAATGATGCTTTGTGTAAACTTCTTTCCTCTCAACCAGTGATCTCTATCCACAGCCTTCCCTGCCCTCCACCCAACATGGCTTCTGGAGATTACAGTTCAGAAGTACATAGCTGGAGCAGCTGTTCTCATTGTCTCAGTTGCCCCTTTCAGCTGCTTCATCTTGCATCTAGCCTCCCTTTCTGTAGTCTATCCCATGTAAAATGAAAATATTAACAGTTACAAATATTAATGTGCTTTGCAAACCTCTGCCAAGACTTCTCAGATCCTGCCTCTCTTCTTCCCTGCTTTCAGCTGCACAACTCTGCATCAGTTCAGCTTAATATTTTCAGAGATGCTGGTGCTCCTTATGATCATTCCCAGCTCACTCCTCATATCTGGTCATGGATCTGATTATTTGCATCTGCACCCATGATTGCAGTTCCTTGGGCTCATGGGCTTTTTCTCTTATTAGAAGTCAGTTAATTCCTTCCCTATTGCAGGGGGGAGGAACTATCTTCCTTTCCCCACTCTGAAGATTTATTTATTTTCTTTCAAGTTTTTATAGATAATGTGGTTGAAATATCCATTTGAACAAAGATGTTCAAGGAAAGGAGAGTGAAGATAATTATCAGAAACAAAGCTTTAATGCTATTCTGAATCTCCTTGTTCATTTATATCATTGAAGTAAAATACATGAATTCTTGATGCTAGGAGATAAGTACTGCTCTGAACTTTGCTGTTTAAAATGTGCTCTTTTTTTAACTGCCAGACTCAAATAAGGAACATACCACAGGGACTGACCATCCACATCCTGCTGTCCACAGCAGCAGTAGCAGCAAGATATGCAGCACTTGATTTTAAGCGGAAGAGATGGAGTCCTTGCTTGCCAACATTTGAAGTCCCTCTCCACAGCCACAGATTTGGTCTGAGAGCACCAACACCAAGAATGGACTTGGTGTTTGATAATCAAAACAAGCTTAGAGCTATGCTGAGCTATGAAATCATGGCAGAATGCAACTAAAGAGACAGGAAATAAAACTTTTGTGCCATCTATTAATATCAAGTCTCCAAGTCATTTGATCATGATTTTTTTCAATTAGAGGAGCTAAATTTACAAATATACACAGTATTGTACATAGCATAGTCTAAGCCTCATGTGTCAGTGTTGGGTGGTAATAGTCATGCCTCCTTTTCCAGCAAAATGAAGACCACAATTATAGTTACAAAAGTTGAGTCTAATGGGAACATTTGTCATTAAACTTAACACAAACCCAAATATTGATGTTAAATAGTGCTTTCATTAATAGCAGAATGAAATTATTACTTGTTTTTTCTTGCTGTTTTATTCATAGACCTGTGTTTTTGCTAAAAGAGGAATGCTAAACTGCTGCAGAACGTCCAGGATCACAAACTGAAATGGCCTCTTTCAAGGCATGTGAAGCTGGTAGAACTGCAGAATCAAGTCTAAATCAAAATCCAATGCTGGCAAGCTAAGCCTGAAGTGTACTCACTTGCTCATTTTTTACCTAATTACATTTGATTACAACAGATGAGAATGACTTGATTCTTACCAATAGCAGTAGAGTAGATGCAATGAATCACTTAGTTCTTTCTCCTGCTATAATAGCCTGAATCATCTTCATGCTGTTCAAAGAGGTTCAATTTGCCTCTCAGTAAGGATGACCACTTTTCCTCTGTATTTACTAGACTCTTTGCAGCATTCAGACATGTGCCACTCATCATTTATCCTGTAAGTGTTTTATGACTACACCCCAAATTACAAATTCGGCATGATCATTATCTTTCTTCACATTTTTTATATAAAGTCTCATTTGCTTTTTCTAGAGATGGCTTTTATTCCTTCTGCTTCTGAATGCTGCCAGCCCTGTTCATGGTTACTACCTGTTCTTTCCTTCTTCAAATACTTCAGTATCTGCAGATACAATAGAAGTTACGCTTTAGAATTGTGTTTCCTTTGCTATGCTGATATATCTTTTACTGCTTTTCAACTCCAGTTTAGAGTATCCAGTTATTCTTGTCCTCAGCTCTAAATAAACTCCTGTATTTCATTATAGTTTAAAAAAAAATTCTCCAAGTTCCCGTAAGCTTGCCTAACAACACATTTTTTCAATGCCTTGAGCTATTAAGAGAAATGTTTCCCTTAATTTTACATACTAGCTATTTATTTATCAGTGTCCTGGCAATTTACAGGCAGCTGAGAGTGCAGAACAGCTGTCTTCCATCTATTAACTTATTCATTACCTTGTTTGAAGACAAACCTTCACCCTTGAGAAGGATGTGGTTCTCTTCTCTTGCTTCAAAGGCAGAACCCAAGAAATTTGTATTGAAAGTGAAATGCAGCTTGGAAGAACAGAAATTAAGTGCTACTGTAACTATCACAGTACTTAACCTTTTCCCCGCTCTGTTTCATAATAATAAAAAAAATGGCCCCACAGTGAGGACTCAATAAAATCAGGGCTCCAAACTGGTTAAACAACCGGGCATTTAGAGCAGTTATGTTTAGAGCAGTTACCTGCAAGTATTGGAAACAGTGGGACTTGCTAAAGTTAACATAATGACCTCATAATTCTTCCTGCAAGGACAAAGTGGGTGTTGGTCCTGTGTATCCTTTTCTGATAATCTGTACTATTCCATAACATTCTGCTTATTTCACAATGAGCTAACCAGCTTAGTGTGTTGCAACTTCACCCCAGAGCTACTTAGTTCAATGGGATGGCAAGTGTACTGTTTGCTGGAGCGATAAATACCAGCAGAGCTCTCAGGTCAGCAGGGTTTGTGGCATGACCTCTGATTGTGGTCTAGGCAGAGACTGGGAGAAGCATGAGTGTACCTCTGCCAGACTCTGGCTTGTGACCAAGGTCATTTAAACAAAGGCCTTGTCCCTTCAACTAGTCATTTGTTGATTTTCTCCCTATTTTTCCCTACCAGAAGCTATTCCATGTAATTGCCTTACAGTATCTCTGGCAGGTACTGCTCATGAATGGTGAATACAATGATTTCCTCTGGTGAAGCAGAAAGTCTCTGAAGAGAAAGGCTGTTTAACCTTGACAAACATTATCTTTGGATTTGGCTCTACCAGCTTGGGTGATACAGTTCACTCTCCTTTCCTAAGGGTTAAGTAACACAGGACTTGCATCCTATCACACTCATGTCACACATCACAAGCATTTTGCTCTGGCCAGATACATTTCATCAGTGTCTGAGCTCTAGGAAGATTATGGGATTTTGATGTAGGATGTTGCTATTCAGAGTGCCATTGCTCTGCTACTGCACCAGAGGTTTCCATTCTCCCTGAGCAGAGAAGGCTTTGAATCCTTTCATAGTGAGAAGAAGCCTTGGATCGGGCTTCAGAAAGTGAAGCAGATTGGGCAATGGAAATGAACACCAAGATCTATAACACAAGTCACATCCTCATCTTGAAGAAAAACAAACAAAACTCACAACCCACAAAATGGTAGTTTTGGTATAAGTTCACTCATCACTAAGAAAATTATAGAGAAAAGCAATCTCTTGTGTCCAGAAAGGAGACATGCTGAGAGACAGAAAGCACTTGGGATGTGGAGGAGGTGTTAATGAGTGACATGCTTTAAGTCAGCCTGTGAGTTTTAAGCACTTAGGCAATCTTCAAAGATTACATTCTCTCCAGATTCCTTTGAGAGTCAGACCATTATATGGGAATGTACTTGTCTTTGTAGTGAAGTGAGTTGTTCTCTAGTAGTGCTTGCTTTCTACTCAGTTATTGCTGTAAACCCTCATTAGTCCCTATGATCAGTTGGCACCACTGTCCTTTTTTTCTGTTTAGTGTTCTGCTTGAATTCATCTCTCTTTCAGAGCTCCACTCATCTCTGAGCACAATACACCCTCAGTTCTCTATCTGAAGGAAGTAATTACTACCCTCACAGCCTGTGTGTCTTCAGTCATTGCAAATGCCTGAGGAAATTTCAGTAGCACAGGCCAAGTCAAACTCCATTTCCTATCACACAGTTACCCTGACACAGTAAGTTTTCTGACCATTTTTTTGTGACGCCTCCATAATGTCGTCTGTGTCCAGCACTGACACAGCTGTAGTGGCAAAGTGCAAATACCTTACATTCTTCAATGCATTTATCTTCAGAACACGTTTCTGATGCCGAAAAGTGCTTTATCCATGTTTCTAGATCAAAATTGAGGCCTCCAGAGAGTGTGTCTTAAAAAGCCTCATGCTCTGGACATGTTTGTCTGTCCTCATTGCCTGTGGAGAGACCGTTGATAACTGCAGAAACTGGAACATCTAAACATAAGCAAGATCCCATCTGAATTTCTTTCTCAAAACTGCAGAATGAAAATAGTTAGTGATTCAGGGAATAGGGCATGAATATGTTGCAGTCCAAGATATTATGGAAGGTGCTGAGTAATTTTTCCTATTAGTATTTCCACCTACTCTTTCAGCGGAATAAAAAAAGAGAAGTACTTGGTTTCAAGAGGCAGCTGACATATTTTGTACTCTGAAGAAAAGACTTATTTTCCATTGCATGTATCAGTAAAAGGCCAAGAAGGTGCATCTCATTGCAAAAGTTAGAGGGACATTCAGTGCATCATTTGAGAAAGGACAAAAAGGGAGGACTGTGATTTTGCTGGATTGTTTTCTTTTACAGTTGGTTGGTCTCCAAGCAAACAAGAAGTACTTGGCAATGAGGCAAAGTTACTCCCACTGCACTGTCATTATAAATCAATGACTAACTGGAAATGGACAAATAAATATACAGACAAAATTTGTAAAGTCAAGCTGACCCTAAAACAGAAGCTGAGGATTATAGGTTAAAGACACAGGCAACCTCTAGCACACCTTGAAAACCAATTGCTTAACATTTGTTTAAGAAGATATAAAATATCTCATAATATTTGTCGTTCAAATCATACCACACTGTAAACTGAAACTAGGCCATAAACTGTTTTTTTTTTTTTTTTGATACAACAGTCATTTTCAAGAATTAACCTTTCAGAGGGGTATTTTGAGAGAACAGAGGCAAAGCAGACTTTCCTGGGGTCCAGCCTGAGGATTCACACGTGTATATGAACCTTATGGTGCCACATCAGTGTTAAAGATTATCATTGCAGTCAGGGTAACAATAGCATCAGTTTCATGACTGGACCATAGTAATGTTTTCTGACTAAAAAGAGAGAGCAAAACTGATTTATTTCTGATCACAAGATCAAGAGGAGGCAAACTGGTTTCTGAACTCTTCTTAGAGGTTCTAGGCATTTCCTATTGCAAATACTGTCAATCAAAAATACAACACCTCCCCTTTAAAGTTGCCAGAGTTGAATACTGCTGCTTAGCTAAACAGTAGGCTGTAAAATGCTGGAGAACTTGCAGGCCCCAGAGACCCACACAGGAGGTGGAGAGGAGCTGCAGCCATCAGGATGAATGCATGTCAGAGCGGCCAGTGCAGGGCTGCCCAGCACATGGAGGGCCAGCGATGAGCCAATTGCCTTGAGAAGTAACAAGCGGCAAGAGTCATCAGGAAAGACTGACTGAAATCCTCATTCCCTGCCCCCCTGAGCTGTTCAGGGAGGTAGGAGATAAAGACACCAGGATCAGGGCTCTGAGCCTGGGAAGAGTGGAGGGGTAGGGACAAGATGATCTTAAAGGCCTGGTTGTGCTCTTCATCACTGTACCACTCAGTGTTTCCTGTTTGTTATGTTTTTGGTTTTCACTGTTCCCTCCCCGCCACCCCCCAATCCCAAGAGTCTTTGACTGAAAAAAAAAAGTAACTCGAAGGAAAAAAGGCCCACAAAGACCCACAAGCCAAACAGCCCCAAAAAGCAAGCCACAGTCTGCGGAAGTTATGAGTTCATTCCAAGTCAGACTCAGGTGTCATATATGTTGGAACTGCAGGCGAAAGAAATGGACCAATCCTGTGAACGGGATTTTCTAGAGTTTTGAATGCTTAATCCTGCAAGCCAGTGAAATTCATTTCCAGAAACCAACTGTGGGATTAATATAGCAATAATCTCATAACTTTCTGATAAATGACTTTCAAATGATAGAGAAAACAGTTAAGTCCGCTTGGAACCAGTTGCTAGAGAGATTAATACAAATTTTAAAGAGTCCAGATTTTTTTTTTTTGCCAAGGAAGGGCAGTGGGTATATCAGCCTTGCCATCTTGCTAGTCAGATGAAAACTTTTCTCCTTGTTAGTAGTTCATGACAGTAAAAGGCTTAGTAAGAGAAAATATTTTTTTTCCTGTGCCATTCTTTCATCATTTCATGCTAGCCTCAATCTGCATGTGCACTCTTCCACTGCTTCTTGTTCAAAATCCACATGCCTCAACTACTCTACAACTTAAATTACTCATTGTCCCTGTTGATTCCTTCTCTTGTTGCACTTATCCATCCATGTGCCATTACCTTTGAACACCTTAACTTCCAGACTTCTCATCCTCTTTCAGTTTGGTTCTCACTCTCTCCAGCTCTGCTCACCCCCCCGCCTCCATTCACGAAGCCTCACCATTCCCTGAAATCCTTACATCTACAGCTTTAACAGTTTTCTCAAACTCTGAGTTCCTAGTACCCCTATGTTCAACTTCAGAACATGCCTTCTTCCCACAAGAAAATCATAGCACTGCAAGAACAGAAACTTCTACTGCCCTACAGATATTGACCAGTGAGTCTTTTTTTCTTAGTCTCACATACAAATCTAGATCTATCTGCTCCTGAAACTAGAAAAGCAAAGCAAAAAAATTAATGAAAAAGCATATGCATGAGATTTGAAAGGCACTCACAGGTACTCACATTCCATGACATATCTCTCCTTATACCAATGCTTCTAAGGATACTTGAGTGAAAGTCAGATGCTACAAGATCCCATAGAGACAAATCTGTTGGTTGACACCAGGTTAGTATACTGTGAAGTAAGAACTCCTTTCCATGATCTTGAGCTAAAGCAGGTTTTATCCTGTGAGAACTTCTGTAGTCTTTTGTCAATGCTCTTGGCAATAAAGAAACAAGCTACATCTTGTAGCAAGGATGTTAATAGCAGGATTTAATTACAAGTGAAGATAAGTTCTGCTGTTCCTAATGATGCCTTTTGGTATATTTGCACACTCTGTATGTGCTCACTAAATATGACAGTCCTTTTAATAATTTTCAGTCTTCACCAACATTATTATTACTTCCATATTATTTCTTTATTTCAGAATTTCATTTCCCCAATATGTTGTAGCTGTCTGGTTTGATATAGCAAGCATGGCACATTTGCCATTAAGCATATCCCTAGCACTCTGCCTTGATCCTTATGCTCTGCATTGAGGATATGATTTATGTAAATAAGGATGAAGCAACCCAGGAAAACTTGCATAAAGATGACACAAAATGCCACCATGAAAAGCCATGAAGGAGTATTGCAAAAGCATTACTTAACCCTTTCATCAGAAAGAAAACTGTCTCCCAATTGGAGCAATTCAGCTTAAATTAGAAAGCTTCAAAACATCCTGTATTTTTCATGTATATTTGGCTTAATGGTTTCCAGGTCGTAAGAGAGGATCCAGCTCCCACTAGTTGTAAAACCTTTACACTGATTTCAGTGGTGTTGGATTCAGCCACAAAACCATGAAGCCAAGAATGCACTTACAAATACAGGGGAAAGTACTACAATGTCAAATACAACTCAGGCAAACATTAATGATGCAACCACACAGATTTTTGTCACCAGAGTGCCCTGGTGACAGAGGA
>WBNH01010712.1:15871-27914 GCA_013401255.1 Urocolius indicus
CTCTCTTTCATCACTGACCTTGGAGTCCGCATGGTTGTTTCTCTCACTGTTCCTACTCCTTGCACCACCAGCAGCCAGAAGAAGGGACAGAAAAAGGAAGAAGCAGGAAGAAGACGGAGGAAGAAACCTCCTCTTCTGGCTTCTTAAAAAGCGATCGTGGAGGCGTCTAATTGGCTCAGCCCCAGACGTGGGTCTGGCTCAGAGCTGGGGAGAGTTGCAAACAACTTCTTACAAGCGCCATTTTTGCAGCCCCTTCCCCTTTACCAGGAACAGCTGTCCTGTCAAACCATGACAATAAGTCATATTTCATCCTTCTAAACAAATAATTAGAAAGCAAAATAAAGTCTCCTGTAGAGGAGGGAAGAAGGAAAATCACACACACACACTCCCTCTCTTTGCTCAGAGTGTTTTTCACACTTCTGGTAAGGGCATCTGAGCTGGAAACTCCTGGGAATGGCACTTCAAGTGAGGTACAGCTCAGATGTGATCTGACACTTCAATATATGCGTGCTTGTGGTTTTATAAGCCAGATATTATTATTAAGGAGAACATTTCCCCCTCTCATCCAGCTGCTCAAAGCATTTTTCCTCTTCTGTATCTTTGTGGGCCTTAAGTGACTGCTACACTTGTTACCCTTTGCCCTAGCAGCTGTCTGATGCCTGCTTCTCTTCAAGTTAGTTAGCCCTTTTTTTCTTCTCTGCTGAAGACGGAATGTGCAATGTGTGTGATTTCACGTCTTTTGGAGGTAGAGATTTCTCTGTTAACACACCATGTAAATAGTTCTTCTCTTCAGCTAATTGCTGAGAAGCTGGATCCTCTACAAGTGTAGAGAAGCAGGGCATTCTGCCTTTAAAAAGCCTTTGGGTAAGGCTTGCATTCATAGCAAACATTTGTTTTGGGAAAGATGATACATTTCATGAATATTCTTTGTTTATTCTAGTAATAATAATTTTGATCTTGCTGCTTGTCCTGGTTTTAGCTGAGGTAGAGTTCATTTTCTTCCCAGTAGCTGGTACAGGGTTCTGGTTTGGATTTGTGCTGGAAACAGCATTGAACACACAGGAATGTTTTGGTTATTGCTGAGCAGTGCTTGTGCTGAACAAAGGCCTTGTCTGCTTCTCACCCTGCCCTGACAGACAGTGGGCTGGGAAGCACAAGATGCGGGGAAGGGGCATGGCCAGGACAGCTGACCCCAACTAGCCCAAGGGCTATTCCATACCACAGAGCATGAGGTATATAAACTGGGGGGGAGTTGGTGAGAAGAATCAGATCCTGTTTGTGCATCAATCAGTGAGTCCTGAGCCAACTGCATTAAGCATCACTTATCGTTTTGGGAGGTCTTTTTCCCTTTTTAAAACTCTATCTTTTTTGTTATATTCCTTTTCATTATTATTGTAGTTTATTATTGTTGTTATTCATATATTTTGTTTCATTTTAGTTAGTAAATCTTTCTCATCTCAACCCACACATTTTACTTTTCTTTTCCTGATTCTCTTCCCCATTGCACTGAGGGAAGTGGGTGAGCAGCTGCCTGGTGTTTAGTTGCTGACTGGGGTTAAAACCACAACACTGTTTTTCCTTTTGTTTCTTCCATTTTTGTGACTGCAACTTTTCCACGGTGCTAGTGATGAAGATGAATTGTTGGCTGTTGTTCTAATAACGTTGTTAAGGTGCATAACATGTAATGTTGTTTGCATCCATTTCAGATTTGCTGAGTCTCTTCCCCTAAATGCTCTGTGTATTTAGATGTAACAACACTGTTGAGGTGAGGGAGCACTGGCAGGGGCTGCCCAGATGGGCTGTGGAGGCTCCTTCTCTGGAGATATTCAAAACCCACCTGGATGAGTTCCTGTGTGACCTACTGTAGTTGGTCCTGCTCTGGCAGGGGGGTTGGGCTGGATTATCTTTTGAGGTCCTTTCCAGCCCTTAGGATTCTGTGATTTTGACTACTCTTACAGTGCCCAGGAGCAACCTGGAATTTCTGGATGCTGAAGGCCTTGCAGACCCATCTCACTTTGTTCATAGTAGGGATTGTTGTGCACAGCACTTGGTTTAGGCTGCAGAAATAAAGCAAATCTGGATTTCAAATAATTTTCTTTTTTTTTTCCCAGCCTCTCTTTGTTGCACTTTCGAACCTCTGGACCGGGTTTCAGGATGAGATACTCCTGCTAAGCTTCCTCACAAATATGATTAACAGCCTCCAACAGTTCTCGGAAATCCAGTCAGAGTGTTTTCCTGAGGAAGTGCTCACGTCTCTTCTGGAAGGAGTGCTTGTGAAAAGTGATGAGGAAAGGATAAGAGAAACCATGGGTACTGAAAGCTCTTACTATTTCATTTTCCAAGACTTTGTGGTCTGTGTTGTCTTTACAGAAGGTGCTACACATGGATTTTTTTTAACATGCACAGTAAATTAAAATGAGATTGGTATCCTGGGGATTTACTTTTCATGCAGTGTGGTTTGGATTTCTCTTTGGATACCCCATGCACCAGGACAGGCTGGGTGGGGGTTGAACTGTTGGAGAGCAGCTCTGCAGAGAGAGACCTGGGAGTGCTGGTTGATAATAAACTGACCATGAGCCAGCAATGTGCCCTCGTGGCCAAGAAGGCCAATGGCAGCCTGGGATGCATCAAGAAGAGTGTGGGCAGCAGGTCAAGGGAGGTTCTGCTCTCCCTCTCCTCTGCCGTATCTGATGAGGCCTCATCTGGAGTCCTGTGTCCAGTTCTGGGCTCCTCAGCTCAAGAGGGACAGAGAACTGCTGGAGAGAGTCCAGCACAGGGCCAGCAAGATGATCAGGGGACTGGAGCATCTTCCTTATGAGGAAAGGCTGCAGGAACTGGGGCTGTTTAGTCTAGAGGAGAGGAGACTGAGGGGAAATCTTAGTAATATTTACAAATATCTAAATGGTGGGTGTCAGGAGGTTGGGGCAGCACTTTTTTCATTGTATTTAGCAACAGGACAAGGGGTAATGAGATGAAGCTGGAACACAAGAAGTCCTTTTAAATGTAAGAAAATATTACTTCCCTGTGAGGTGAGGGAGCCCTGGCACAGGCAGCCCAGGGAGGGCGTAGAAGCTCCTTCCTTGGAGGTCTTCAAGACCTGCCTGAACATGTCCCTGTGTGACCTGATCTAGGTGAACCTGCTTCTGCAGGGAGGTTGGACTAGATGATCTCTAAAGGTCCCTTCCAACCCTGCCATTCTATGAACTCTCTTTAAAAATGGCAGGATGATCAGAGAAGAATGTATCTCTATTATTTTAAGTCTTAAGTTTGTTTATGTCTTTTTACACCTTTCAGAATTCCTGGAATGGAGAAGACAATTAAGAAATCTAATTTAACAGGGCTATTGTAGCCCAAAGTATCTGTTTGTAACATGGTAACTCTAGCAACTAAGTTATACTCCAGGGGATTTGTAATGCTTGGGTAGGTGAAAACAAAACAGAAGAGTAAGGTATTACCTTCGTGTTGTGGTCCACTGTTTCCAAAGACAATTAATGCTACTAAAGGAGGTTCCTGCAGGACTGATTTCTCACTAGGATCTCTCTTAAGGCAGGGCTGGAGTTCGTCTCTGTGAATCTTGGCACTGCAGGACATCCTGTGGAGACCAGAGTAATCTGGTCATCCTGTCACATTATAATATTTTAAACATCCGATGCTTTGTTGCTGAAATCCTTCCTTTGTTAAACCTTTGCTTAGGAACCAGAGTGAATGTTTCTGATTTCAAGAACCAAGAATGGCTTTTTCCAGAGACTACTGATAATTTTGATCAGTTGCTAATCCAGTACCATGGTTTCTGTGCCCATGCAATTGGTGTGAAAGGCCTCACCCTCCCAGGTATGTTTTGTAGTTAGGGCTTTTCCATACTTTATATGTACAGAAGCATTAGGGAAAATAGAAAGGCATGCTCTGGATGCATCCTGCTATGTCAAAGCTCCACTACTCTATGTGCAAGTTTGTCATTTTCAACCCAGGTAGCTTGTTTCCTTTGTTAAAGTATTTTGCTTTTAAAAATACACAAATAAACTGCCCAAAATAGAAAGTAGGAGGCCTTTAAGAGAAAGTAGGCACTAGCAGGCAGAAACAAGCCTAGGGAGGGTGTGGAGGCTCCTTTTCTGGCGGTCTTCAAAACTCACCTGGACATGTTCCTGTGTGACCTGATCTAGGTGGACCTGCTTCTACAGGGGGGATTGGACTAGATGATCCCTAAAGGTCCCTTCCAACCCTGCCACTCTGTGATTCTCCTGCTATAGGTGTATCTGTGTAACCTACACTGCAGCTGAATGCAGGTTTGTTTGCTGTTGTTAAAGTGGTTTAACACAGCCGCAGGAAAAGGGTGTCTCCTGTTTTGTGTGTCCATGTATTGCAAACACACCCACTCATGCCTACGTCATGCAGATTTTAAAGCAGTCATTATAAAGTACTAAAAACCTCTGAAAAGAATGCAAAAGTGCACTGGATTAAGACAAGCAATCATAGGATTCTTGTCTCTTCTAGGATCATTTATCTTGAAAGAAAGCCTTGTTTCAGCTACCCCATCAGTTCACTTTTTCTGCCTCTCTATCCTCTATAGAACCTTTCCATACAGATGGCTTTTATTAAACCTACAGGAGGTTGGGAAGAAAATATTGCCATTACTTGGCAGTGTTAAAAAGCAGATATTTTACCAACAGTGCAAATAACTCACTTATTTAACATTGCAAATAAGAACAGCTGTCCTGGGTTGGACTGAAGGTTTCTCTAAGCCTTGTACCTGATTTCTGCACATGGACAGTCATGAACACTTAAAGATTAGTCTGGAGAAGAGGAGACTGAGGGGGGATCTTAGTAATATTTACAAATATCTAAATGGTGGGTGTCAGGAGGTTGGAGCAGCACTTTTTTCTATGGTAGCCAGCAACAGGACAAGGTATAATGGGATGAAGCTGGAACACAGAAGGTTCCATTTAAACGTAAGAAAAAAACTATGTCAGTGTTGAGGTGAGGGAGCCCTGGCACAGGCTGCCCAGGGAGGGTGTGGAGGCTCCTTCCTTGGAGGTCTTCAAGACCTGCCTAGACATGATGATCTCTAAAGGTCCCTTCCAACCCTACCATGCTGTGATCTCATATCAGATATTGTACTGTTCATAATGTTGTCTCTTTTTTTAAGGAAATCCTGCTATTGGGATTTTGAAGCACAGGGAGAAATATTATGTGTTCAGTTCCAAAGAAGCTGCATACAACTTTGCTGAGGACCCTGATAAGTTCATTCAACTAAATGTAGAAAGAGCAAAAGAACACACGGAGCTCATTCAGCTGCTGGAGCTTCGGCATCAGTTTGACTACCTTGTTCCCTATGCACAGGTACACACTGGCCATGCCTCTTGCTGAACAGCTCTCAAGTGCTTTCTAGAACATATAGATGATCAGGGGATACCCAGCTTTAGGAAATAAGTATAGTCTGGAGAAGAGGAGACTGAGGGGGCATCTCATTAATATTTACAAGTATCTAAATGGTGGGTGTCCAGGAGGTTGGGGCAGCACTTTTTTTCTGTAGTATCCAGTGATAGGACAAGAGGTAATGGAAAGAAGCTGGAACACAAGAAGTTCCATCAAAACATAAGGAAAAACTATGTTAGTGTAGAGGTGAGGGAGCCCTGGCACAGGCTGCCCAGGGAGGGTGTGGAGGCTCCTTCCTTGGAGGTCTTCAAAACCCACCTGGACACGTTCCTGTGTGACCTGGTCTAAGTGGGACCTCCTTCAGCAGGGGGATTGGACTAGATCATCTCACTTCCACCCCTACCATTCTGTGATTCTATGAAGTATATTCCTCTGCCTTTCATAATGTCTGAAGGTCCACCTTTTCCAGGTCTTCAGGGTGAAATACCTTCCCTTAATGTTGTTTTCCCCTTATCTCTTCCTAAGAGAATATGTAGAACCAAACAATTGTGGCAGCCAGAAAAGTGGTTCATCCTGTTAGTCTAGGAGGACCCTGTGTCTGATGTTTATTTACCTTATTTTTGCAAAAGTAGCTTAAAAGGACAGTAAATAAATGCATTAGAAGTTGAGCCAGGTATCATATTAACTGCAGCTTTGGCCCAGCAGTTCATCAGTGTGCACTGGATGAGGCTGTGGTGATATCTGAGGAGAGGAATCATGGTATCTATTACAAAATGAAAGGGGACTCATTAATAATGAATGTCACAGTGTAACTGTATGAAACCCAGTGTGTGGATTCATAGCCATTCTCTGTGATCCAGCGTGAATTTTAAGTCCCTAGCAATTCAATGAATGTCATCTTGCACTGGCCCTTGCTGAGAAAGATGCAGTTTAAATCCCTGCTCTGGCAGAGATGTTGGCACTTGTCCCAGCTATGAACTGTGATTTTTAGTCTGTGCATAAAGACAACCTTAGGTGCCTGCATCATGAAATACTGATGGTGATGGGACCTCTTTTTACCAAAATCCAATGATCCAATGAGTCTGAAATTCATCTGAGGCCTCTGCCTAAAGCTTTTTCTGTCAGACATTAGATCAGTGAAATACTAATTGGTTTCTTCTTTTCAGCAGTGTTGGTGGGGGCAGTGGTGTAGGACATTGTTGAATGTAAATCATTACCCACTTGTGGCTTGCAGAGTTCTGTTTGCTTTTGAAATGTTGCATTTCCATGTGATATTTTACTCAGATGTCTGTGTTCTCCTCACTAATGCTTTGCTTGGTTTTGCTGTTTTGTTTTTCACTCAGGCCAGAAACGCAGACAAACGTTGCACGAAATCACTCCCTATGTGTGACAGTAGCACCCAAACTGACACTCACATCTTGCCTCCAACTCTTGTGACATCTTATGAGTGGAATGAATGGGAACTGAGAAGAAAAGCTATCAGATTGGTTTGTATTGTTACTACTAGATTTTCATTGTTGGATAACAAAGTTCAGAAGAAGTTCATAGAATCATAGAATCACAGAATGGCAGGGTTGGAAGGGACCTTTAGAGATCATCTAGTCCAAACCCCCTGCAGAAGCAGGTTCACTTAGATCAGGTCACACAGGAACACGTCCAGGTGGGTCTTGAAGACCTCCAAGGAAGGAGCCTCCACACCCTCCCTGGGCAGCCTGTGCCAGGGCTCCCTCACCTCAACACTAACATAGTTTTTTCTTATATTTAAGTGGAACTTCTTATGTTGCAGCTTCATCCCATTACCACTTGTCCTGTCAGTGGCTACCATAGAAAAAAAGTGCTACCCCAACCTCCTGACACCCACCCTTTAGATATTTGTAAATATTATTAAGATCTCCCCTCAGTCTCCTCTTTTACAGACTAAACAGCCCCAGTTCCTGCAGCCTTTCCTCATAAGAAAGATGCTCCAGTCCCCTGATCATCTTGGTGGCCCTGCACTGGCCTCTCTCCAGAAGTTCTCTGTAAACTTTTGTCCCTTCCAACATAAATCTAACTTTATTCAAAGACACACTCTGTGCTACACTGGCTTGCCAATTTTTTCCAGGTCCCTTATTTCTGGATTGCCCTTTTTTCCCCACTTTTTCTGTATTTTCCCTTATTTTTGGGCTTTGCTTCAACTACGAAGTCTATTCATTCCAAATTGTTCAGTTGCCTTCTTTAATAAGAGTTTGCTGAAGTTTAGCAACTGAAATTTCAAGTTGTTTCTCTACACTTGTAGAGAATGTAACAGGATGAAGATATTGCTACATACTTCCCAAACAAAAGAAAAAAAGGTTGCAGAAAAGTTTGGGCCAGGCAAAGCTTTATTGGAAGTTGAGGAATTTATGCTAATATTCATCACCATCAAGTAAGAAGAGGATGGATGATCTCTAAAGGTCCCTTCCAACCCTACCATTCTGTGATTCTATGATTCTGTGGTTGGCAGGGACCTCAAAAGATCATCCAATCCAAAGCCCACTGCCAGAGCAGGACCATCTAGAGTAGGTCACACAGGAACTCGTCCAGGTGGGTTTGAATGTCTCCAGAGAAGGAGACTCCACAGCCCATCTGTGCAGCCCCTTCCAGTGCTCCCTTACCTCAACAGGGAAGAAGTTTTTCCTTGTGTTTCTTTGGAACCTCTTCTGTTGTAGCTTGTGCCCATTGTCCCTTATTCTACCATTGACCATCACTAAGAACAGCCTGGCTCCATCCTCCTGACACTCACCCTTCATGTATTTATAAACATGAATGAGGTCACCCCTCAGTCTCCTCCAAGCTGAAGAGCCCCAGGGGCTCCCTCAGCCTTTCATCACAAGGGAGGTGCTCCACTCCATCATCTTTGTGGCCCTGCACTGAACTCTCTCCATCAGCTAAAGAAGCCCATTAGGTTTACAAGAAGCCTAGTTGAAATCTTCCTTTGCTTCTGTAATGGATAAAAGTACATAAATAAACACAAGATGTGGTCAGTGATTTACCTTTAGCAACCTTTTGGGGGGTTGGACTAGATGATCACTAAAGGTCCCTTCCAACCCTACCATTCTGTGATAAAGTGTTTTCCAATAGCTGATCATGAAGTCCATTCACAACCAAATTTGTAGCTTGTTAGTCTGAAATACTTAAGAGCAAGTGCTTTTAAAGCACTAAGGGTGTTTTAGCCTCAGCTGTCCATGTAGGAGATCAGGCTGGACTCCATGATCTTAAAAGTCTCTTCCAGCTGAAACGATTCTATGAGCCTCAGTTTGCAGATGAAGTTACCAAAATGTATCTACATCCAAGTGCTTCACGTTCCATTCCAGGAGAGGGAGACATAGCCTGGGGAACACTTTTGACTCATCCTGTACAAACACTGAATGTGGCCAGCTTAATCACTCCCAGCTTCTGCTGACTGCAGTCTCTGCTGGCTGGACTTGGACTCCAGGGGCTTTCTCACTTAGGTGCAGGGGTCTGGATCCCACCACATGAGGCTGTGTTTGGATGACCTCATGGCCTATTGATTTACAGTGGTTTACATCATTGCTGACGTAGAAGGCTCAGTGGGATAAGGAACATTTTGTTGCTTCAGGTGCTGGCTTTGTGAGAAATGACTTTGTTGTTGTATCTATCTACAGCAAACTAAACTGTGGTGAAACAGCGCTTTGCATTTCCTTAACTTGTGTCCCTGGCCAAGGCATTAATGAGCAGTATCTTGAAAGAAGTGGGTTTTTTTCCCTTTTATCTTAATACTTTGTGACACCGGCTCCCAAACCTTCTCCCGTTTGGTTGAAGGCAGCCAAAGCCTCCATCCTGCACTTGGGTTATCCACAGTATTCTGGATCCTCAAACATTTCATCCTACCAACAGAAAGGCTTTGGCACGTAACAAATGCGAGAGCCACTCACCACAGGAGAACACCAAAGCCACAAGAGGCTGACTGAAGCTTGTGAGGCTGCTTACCCAAGCATGGGGGCAGCCCTGTGCTGACAGCAGGGAGCAGTGGGGGGGCCACATCCCAGGTTTGTGAAGCCCACAGATGTGAAACACACAACCACAGCCAAGTTTAGGCACTGGCACTGAAACGTTGCAACCAAATTGTGCCTAACCTGATTGTTTCTGTGTCTTCAGGCCAATCTGCGCCGCAGACTGACTCACTCTATGCAGACTGATCTCAGCCACATGAGAAGAGCGAACTCCACTCAAGTGTACTTGCCGAAGGATGTGTGCACCCAGACTAAGCGTGACAGCTCCAGCAATGTACCCAGACCACAGGTTTTCCTAGAAGGCCTCCGAGGAGGATCATCTCCTACTACTCGTGTGGTCAAAGTTGACTTAACAAGAGCGGCAGATGAAACCTAAGTGAACAACAAGAAACCTAAAGATGTAAAGTGAATGCATCTACAAGAATCCCTGCATATACCTGAATGAAGATGTAGATTTTACTGTGTCTGTTGATTCCAGGAGCAGTTGGTTTATTTTATTTACCTGAGCTGTTGGAGCTGCTGTCTGGCATTAAGTTGTGGAAATGCTAAGCCTGAAACACCCAGGGTTTAAACAGCAATTTAGAATCAAGCTGTTCCCAAAGACTTCAACCAACTTTTCATAGAGTCACAGAATGGTAGGGTTGGAAGGAGACCTGTAGAGATCGTCTAGTCCAACCCCCTTGCTCAAGCAGGCTCTACCTAGATCAGGTCACACAGGAACATGTCCAGGCGGGTCTTGAAGACCTCCAAGGAAGGAGCCTCCACACCCTCCCTGGGCAGCTTGTGCCAGGGCTCCCTCACTCCAACACTGATATAGTGTCTCCTTATGTTCAAATGGAACTCTTTATGTTTAAATGTGCAGTGTGAGTTCTGGGATTCTCTTGAGTTCTGACTACAAGGATTGCTTGCTGCAGCACTAAGAGCAACATCCTTGGTATGTGAAAAGGATCATGTAAGGCAAAAGGCTTTTATGACATACAGGGCCAAAGATGCAGCTCGTGTGGAGGCCTAATGCCCATGGGTGCAAAACAAAACTCATCCCAAGAGGGTCACTCGAGTGCAACTGTCAAGAAGGTAAAACCAGAAACACAGGCCCAGCGTAGGTCCTTGGGCTTCTCCATGTCTGCTGTGTCCCTGGAGGGTAACAGGTGATTAGGGGTGCAGGCCAAGGCAGGGAGGCCAAGAGGGGGCTCTGGTGGCTCTGGCAGCCTTTCAGGTCTCTAGTAAACTTCTACATTTATGGGCTAAACAGTGTGCTGGTGTGGAAACCATGGGAACTTAGCTCCGGGGCATCTTATTGAAAGCTCTGTTTCGCTTGTGTTTGGAAAACACAAGCATGAGAGGAAAAAGTTTCTGGCAGGGAAATATGTGCCAGGTCTGGATCACACAACTGCAGCTGGTGTTTCTGTCTGTGGGAACCTGAATTTTTTGAGCTTTAAGGCAAAGCACCTCACATGGCAGTGAGGGGTGCGTTAAAGCAGAGATACTTTTCACAACAAACAGCTCCAGGAGACCTGGGAGTACTGGTTGGTAATAAGCTGAACGTGAGCCAGCAATGTGCTCTCGTGGCCAAAATGGTCAATGGCAGCCTAGGATGCATCAAGAAGAGTGTGGGCAGCAGGTCAAGGGAGGTTCTCACGCTGAAGAGCCCCATTTCCCACAGCCTTTCCTCATATCAAAAATGCTCCAGACCCCTGATCATCTTGGTGGCCCTGTGCTGGCCTCTCTCCAGCAGTTCCCTGTCCCTCTTGAGCTGAGGAGCCCAGAACTGGACACAGGACTCCAGATGAGGCCTCAGCAGATATGGCAGAGGAGAGGGGGAGCAGAACCTCCCTTGACCTGCTGCCCACACTCTTCTTGATGCTCCCTCTCCCCCCAAAGACACTTGGCAAGCTTCTGTGGGTAACGTGCGTGCCTCGTACAGTGAGTACAGTGTCAGTACACTCGGTACAGTGTTGGTGCAGTTGGTACAGTGTCAGTACAGTGTCAGTACACTCGGTACAGTGTTGGTGCAGTTGGTACAGTGTCAGTACAGTGTCAGTACACTCGGTACAGTGTTGGTGCAGTTGGTACAGTGTCAGTACAGTCGGTACAGTGTCAGTACAGTGTCAGTACACTCGGTACAGTGTCGGTGCAGTTGGTACAGTGTCAGTACACTCGGTACAGTGTCAGTACAGTGTCGGTACAGTCGGTGCAGTGCCCCGGCGCGTTCACAGCCGCGCTGCTGCCGCCGCACACACGGTGGCACCGCTCCGCCTGCCGCTGCTTTCCCCGCGGCGCTGGGGCCGCTCTGAGGCTCGTCTGGCCCCGTCCCGGCGCTGCCGCATTCGCTCGGCCGTTCCCTGCCCCTTGCCGAAGCGTTGAGCTGGGCGCTGCCGAGCTGCGCCCGCCCGCCGACTCGCTGGTGAAAGGCGGGAGGCGGCCGCTCTAGCCGGGCGCGCCGCGCTCTATGGTGCGATGGGAGGAGCGGCGGGGCACGGGGAAGGGCTCCGGCCCGGCGCTCTCGGCTCCTGCTGCGGGCACCATGGCGCCTCCGAAAGGTGAGTGCGGCGCGGGCCGGCGCGGGTCAGTCACGGAGCTCCGCGGCTCTCCGACGGAGCCACGGCCGAAGAAAGGGGCCGAGCCCGCCGCCGCCAAGACGCAGCGCGACCCCCCCCCTCCCCCCTTGCCTTCCCCCA
>WBNH01010712.1:28062-60696 GCA_013401255.1 Urocolius indicus
CCGCAGTTTGTACCTTGAGGCTTTTGGCCCGTCTGGTCCCTGTTGCTAGAAATCGCCTCGTTCCAGCGCCATTCACTAAAGCCAGTGGAAAAAGTCTGGGAAGGAAACAACAGCTGCTTCCACATCTCTCTGGGGTTTTTTTTTTTTCTTTCCCCCAGCTGGTGTAAGCTCAGAGTTCTCAGCAGATGATGCCCCAGCTTCTGCTCCCAGTGCTGCACTGGTATCCGCGCAAGATGCGTGAGCCCGGCTGGGAGGAACGTCTTGAAGCTGAAAGCTCACAACAAACAGCATTTTACACGATGCCAGAACTCTCTGGTGTAGTCACTGGCTTAATGGTCCTGCCGCATGTGGCTGACTGAGGGTTGCGAACTGTTGCTAAAAGGGGCCCCTTGTTTATTTTTAAGGAGCATTTAATATAAACAGGGATTCAATTTAGTTTCGGTCCGATAGACTTTGAACTCTTTAAGGTGTAGAAACAGGTTGTGAATGTCATTTGTGTCAGCACTAAAAACGTCACTAGAAAAGACTCTGACAACCGGGCAGGGTTAATGTTGTTCAGTGATTGTTTTGCCCTTCCCCACAGTCCAAACTGAATTTAACAATGGATTACAGCTCCTAAAGTATCTTTTAAGCAGTTATTAGTCCAAAAACTAATTGGCTCTACCTTTTAAAAGTGGTTACAGACGTGGGTGAGATTTTTATCTCTAAGGAAGTGGCTAATTTAAATGATTGCTGCTTCAGGAGGTATTAACTGTACCTTGCAGATTTGTTATGCAATAGAAGACGTGGCTGGCTTGACAGAAAAAGGAACCAAAACATGGTTTTCCACTGGTTTCAGCGCTTCGTTTCCATATGAAATGAACAAAGTTATTACAAATCTGCCTGGAGCTTATCTGTTGGCTCTCTCCCTCATCAGCAGAGGAACATGAACTTTTACCAGTTAAAGGAGGTTCCTTTAGGATATTCAGAACACGCCGGGTAATGCTCAGAGAATGCAACCTCCACCCATCAGATGCCCTACGGAACAAAGAGACATTTACCAGTTTGAAAAGTGGTTTTGTGGACCCTCCCCATCTGCTGATGCCTCGTCTTGTTGGTTGTGCCTTCATGCAGAGGAGCCCTGCTTGGAGTCACGTGCTGTTCTGGCCAGCACAGATGTGATCCTGGCTGCCCTCTGACATGGACATGGGCTGGTGTGGCCTGGCCACATCCTCCCTCTGAAACACCCAGGCCTCACGGAGAGGGCTGCTCTGTGAAAAACTGGGTGTAGTGAGTAGAAGCTGGAACAGAAGAGGTTCCAAAGAAACACAAGGAAGAATTTCTACCCTGTTGAGGTGAGGGAGCACTGGCAGGGGCTGCCCAGATGGGTTGTGGAGTCTCCTTCTCTGGAGACATTCAAACCCACCTGGATGAGTTCCTGTGTGACCTACTCTAGGTGTTCCTGCTCTGACAGGGAGCTTGGACTGGATGATCTTTCAAGGTCCCTTCCAACCCTAAAGATTCTGTGATTTTTCAAACACCTGGAGTCCCTCCACTAGCTAATTTGAGCAGAGACTTTAAAATACAGCTTCAACTCTTCACAGGAAGCGTTTCACACCATTGTAATTACCATGTGCTGCCACAGTAGTACTGAACACAGCCCTCCAGCTGCAGAACACCCCGATTCTGGTCTTAAATGAAGGGCATGCTGAGCTGTCATCTTTCTTTCCTTTCAGAAAATGTCAGCTTACTGTTCAAGCTGTACTGCCTGGCCGTGATGACCCTGGTTGCTGCCACATACACAGTCATGTTGCGGTACACAAGGACGGTGCAGACAGAGCTCTACTTCTCAACGACGGCCGTGTGCATCACTGAAGTGATCAAGTTGTTCTCCAGCGTGGGCATCTTGGCTAAGTAAGTGTGAGAATGCTAATGGGTGTTTTGAAAACCAAGCCTGGCTTCTAACCCTAGATTCTCAGATACTGAAGTGCGGATGCATTTGAGAAGGTGGCTGGATAGTCACGCCAGGGAAGAGTCATTTTACAGTGAGCTAAAGCTCGTGAGTCTTCCTCAACTGAAACTGCTTTGTAAACAGCACAATCTAGGGTGTGTCCTTTCTACGTATTTTCTGGGTTTATATGCTTTGGAACAGGTTCAGAATGTCAGCATGGATTATCTGTGATGTTCTGGGTCTGTTAGAACCTGGGGGTGGATGAAAGCTGGACTGTGAGCCCTTGTCTGATGAGTTATTTTTAAATGGAGATGCTGCTGCTGCTCATAAATTTTCCCAGCCAGTGTTTCTACAGAGGGACATTTTGCTTTCTCTCTTAACCTGGGGGATCAATGCTGAGAGACCATGGTCAGACAGTTAGTATTAGTGTTTCTGTAATCCCAGGCTGCTGCAAAGACCCAGAGCCTCAGTCCACACAGGAGCATTTGAAGTAGGGAGGCCATCAGTCTGCTGGCTGTCTCTCCTCTTGGCTTCCCCATGCTACATCCTTCCTTGGAAGAGCCTTTATGTTGTGGATTTTTCCAAAGCCTAGTTCTTGCTATTGTGGCATAATTTGTTCTGTAAGGGTCTCTGCCTGACTCTCTGTGGCTTTTGGTCCATCAGAAGGCTGTAGGCTGTTTTGTGATAGAGGATCATTAGCTCAGGTGGTGTGCTTCAGATTTTGATCAGATCTTTTCTACTGAACATCAAAATGACATTTTTTTTCCTTGCTTTAGGAATGAGACAGTGTCTGTTTGCTGCCTTTTGTCTAACCTTTCATTACACATAATGCATTAGTAAAGGCAAAGTGTGATTGAGGACAAATGTCTGCGTTTCATTTTGTGCACCCCTGGGCTTCTCACCGTGCCAGCACATGATGTTGGCAGCAGTGTCTCTGCTGATGAGGGATTGTGCTGAGGTTCTCACAGCGTTGTGGCCACCGTGGATCCTGATCCAGCCTGTTTTGTGGAGGCTGCAGCAGCTCGTGTCAAGGCAAGCAGGCAAGAGCGGGCTGAACTTCCCTCTGGTAGTGGCAGAAGCTGGGGGATTTCCCAGCCCAGGTGCTGTGTGTGCTGGGATTGCAGCCTCAAACAATCCTGTCCTATGTGAGACTGTCCAGTTTCCCTTGGACCTGTTAGCCCTTACTGTATCTGTGAAATGACTTCTGCAGTATAAGGACTTGGTGTCTAAAAAAGTCCTTAGTAATGAGCACTTTGTCAGTCTCACTGGGTTCTGTCACCTTGTGTTGGCAGCATGAATAATCTTTCTGCCTTCATTTTAATTTTCACATCTCTGCAGATCTGTGTTGTGTCTTCATTTATATTCTAAACTGAGAGTCCCAGTACCCATCCCTGCAGCATTTCCAGTGGTGTCACATCCCATTTGACACAGGATCCAGAGCTCTGTGCAACATTTGGGATGTGAACGTGCTGTGGCCTTAGGCAAAGGGGTGAAGGTGCTGCCATGGTTTAGTTTAATGCTGGGATTGGCAGTGTGAGGTGAGTGCCTGAACTCAACGATCTTAAAGGTCTTTTCCAACTGTAATGTATCTGATTTGTAATGTAGCTCATTTCTCTGAAGACAGTGAGCCTGGAGCTGGTGCTGTTGGAGAGCTGCTCATGTCCCTTTCCTGAATGCCCATACCTGGTTATAGAGATGGTTGCTGTGTTTTGAGGTTGCCATTTCCAATGCTTCTTTCTCACTGATTGACAACGGAACATTATTTGCCAGTTAAAATGGGATGAATCAGACTCACTGAGATGTTTGAAGGTTATCACACCTATTCTGAAGGTTGTAACACCTGTTCTGATCTGGCCAGATAGTGGTTTTTTTCTCTGTAGCTGAGAGAGATGGGTGACAGCAGACACTGTTCATCAGGCTGTGCTCACGTCTTGTTGGTAGGATGTCCTATATGATGGTGGGTCTAGGTGCCTGCCTGTGCTGTCCAGGTAACTGAGCTTGTGGTGGTTTAGCCCTGGATGGCTGCCAGGTGCCCACTGAATTGTTCTGTCACTCCCCCTCCTAAACTGGACAGGGGAGAAAGAAATATAACGAGAGGTTTGTGAGTCAAGATAAGGGCATGGAGATCACTCAGCAATTAGTGTCACAGGCAAAACAGACTCAACTTAGGGAGAAAAGGGTTTGATTTGTTAATGAACAATCAGAACAGAGAGACGAGGAATAAAACTGAATCATAAAACACCTCCCTCCACTCCTTCCTATTCCCAGGACTCTCCTTCCTTCCACCCCAGCAGCGCAGGGGATGGGGGTTGTGGTCAGTTCATTACAGATGGACTTTGCCACTGTTTCTTCTGAGAGGCCTCCTCACACTTCCCACTGCTGCACTGTGGGATCCCTCCTATGGGAGACAGTGGGAGGACTGGAAGTGGTACGTATTGCCTGAAGTCTCTCAGTACACCCACAGTCAGTACTATCAGCTGAACTGCATCTACAACAAAGCAAGTTTTCTCACAGTCCTTGACTTGACTGTGCTATTTCCACAGCTGTAGTTCCAGCTGTTTGGAACCATTTCACTAGTAAGATCCAGTGGTTGAATCCAGTCTCTCCTTCTTTCCCCCCAGCAGCACAGGGGATGGGGGTTGTGGTCAGTTCATTACAGATGGACTTTGCTGCTGCTGCAGGTCTGGGTCAGCTGTGGGTCCATCTTAGAACTGACTGGCATTAGCTCTGTCAGCTACAGGGGAAGCTTCTGGCAGCAATTTGTTTAAAGAAGCCATCCATATAGCACCCTAAACTACCAAAACCTGGCCCAGGCAAGACCACTACAGAGCTGTTTCTCAAATGGCAAAAGATCAGGTGAATTCTGCTCGATGTGGTGAGAGACAACTCTCACTATTGAAACTTTGCTTTTGGATGTCACATATAATTGAACATGATCAGCAAAAGTTGCCAGTTTCCTAGTAACCTCCCAGTTTAGATCACTTAACAAATGTGCTGAACAGCACAAACTCCAGCCTAGTTTCCTTCAGTGTCTCCTTTCCAGCTTCCTCCGATTTTTAAAGTCTTAACCAATTTTGTCTCACCCCAGGCCAGGTGGCTTTGTAGTTTAATAACCAGCTGGAAGACAGCATTGCAATCTGGTTTTCCTGTACAGCAGGATGCATTAGGGTGGGTACCTTTTCTTTCTGAAGCAGCCAGCACTGATGCCTGTAATCTCCAGGATACTGCAGTATGGCTCCGGTGTTGTTCTAGCCGCAGGGTTTGTTTTCTCACACGTCCTTACACTGTGCCCTCGCTGTGTTTGCTTTTAAGGTGTCTCCCACGGATGAATGCAAAAAGATAGGCAAAAGAGAAGTTTATGGTAGTTGAAGGTGTGTTAATTGTTTACTCAACTATTCTCTTGACTTCTCGTGTTTCTTTAGAGTCCTGTTCGCTCTGTGGGAATTCTCTTGTTGTCGTGGCCTAACCCCAGCCAGCAACTGAGCACCATGCAGCTGCACACTCACAACCCCTTCCCGCAGTGGGATGGGGGAGACAATCAGAGGAGGAAGTGAGGCAACTCATGGGTTGAGATAAAGACAGCTTTGTAGGTAAAGCAAAAGCCACACACGCATGAGCAAAGCAAACCAAGGAATTATTTACCCGCTTCCCCTCAGCAGGCTGTCTGCAGGACACACCTCATGCTGACTTGGAATGACAAACCCCATGACTCTGAATGTCCCCCTCCCCCCTTTCCTCCTCCTTCCTTCAGTTCATATGCTGGGTATGACATCCTATGGTATGGAATAGCCCTTGGGCTAGTTGGGGTCAGCTGTCCTGGCCGTGCCCTCTCCCAGCTTCTTGTGCCCCCCAGCCCACTGTCTGTCAGGGCAGGGTGAGAAGCAGACAAGGCCTTGGTTCAGCACAAGAACTGCTCAGCAACAACCAAAATATCCCTGTGTGTTCAAACCCCCAGCCCAGCCCGGTTCCCTGCATGGGCCATATAGCTTAGCAATGGATGCCCAGAGGGGTTGTGGAGGCTCCTTCCTTGGAGGTCTTCAAGACCCACCTGGACACGTTCCTGTGTGACCTGATCTAGGTGAACCTGCTTCTCTAGGGAAGTTGGACCAGATGATCTCTAAAGTTCCCTTCCAACCCTGCCATTCTGTCATTCAGCTTTTCTAAGGAGCAGGTGTTTCTGTGACAAAACTGGTTGTCATTAGTATCTCTCACCTCTGCAGTCTCTGCAGAACAGGTTTTCTAAGTAGAATCTAGATCAGGAATGCTGAATTCAAGAGAGATCATGTTTAGTTTTCCTGCTTGGTTTTGCAGTGTGTATCTTTGGGCACCTTATTTTGTGTTATCAGCTGTACACAGAAGCTTGTTTGAAATTCTCTTTCTGTTGTGTGTGCATTTAAATCCATGTCCATGTAATCATTGTAACAGGGTTCATCTTACAGAGATCCTTGATGAGTGCCTGCTTCCCAAAGCACACCCACTGCAAGAACACCACGTTCTCAGAAAGCTCAAGTGAAAACGGTGCTTGACTGGACATCAGTTATTCTTCATTGCTGAAATTCCATGCTAGGAGTCAAAGCATTTAAGTCAAAGACTATTTACTGCTGTGATTTGACTTTAAACGTGTGATCAGCTAATTCACTGAGCACGTCTGGCATAGAAGCAGGAGGAGTTTGAGTACTATGTTCTTGTTTGTCAGCCCACCTTAGTATGAAACAGACAAGCAGAAGAAGCCTTTACTGGGTGCTGTTTTTCCACTTACAGGAGAACTGCATCTGAGCTAATTGTATTTTATTAGCAGTTAGACACTTGAGGTAGAAGCACTTTAGTCCAGATGTACTTGGGTGATACAAGGAACTGCAGGTCTGCTCGTACATCTTGTCTCCCAGAGCTGTGCAATGTAAGAAATACACTGGAGAATAAGGAAACCAACATTTTTGCCTATAATGTCGGTGACTTGTAATGTTTGATGCAGTTCTGTATCTAGAGCAGTTAACCACGATGAGCTGTAGCATGAACTCATCCTCTCGTTGCAAACTTTTAAGTAACACTTGTCTTTAGATGTTTGTGCCGGTGGCTGTCACTTGTGGCCAGACCTGGAACTGGCTGCTCACTATGGGGTGTGTAGTCTCCTTCTCTGGAGACATTCCAAACCCACCTGGATGAGTTCCTGTGTGACCTACTCTAGGTGGTCCTGCTCTGGCAGGGGAGCTGGACTGGATGAGCTTTTGAGGTCCCTTCCAACCCTTCAGATTCTGTGATTCTGTGACGTCCTTGGTGTCATCAAGTGTGTCCAAAGCAAAGTATCCCCTGAAGTTAGGAAGGAGCTTTGCATGTGACCTCACTTGTACAAGAGTTTGGGAAACCATACTCACCTCTGTTTGGTAACTGACTTTTTTGTGTGTGCTCTCTGCTACAGGAAAACAACTGAAAGAATCCTGTGCAGGTGCCTGTAAGGAGAACTGCTCTGACTGCAAAGGAAAAGGAGGTGCCAGGCAGGGAGGAAGGCAAAGGAGGAGAGAAACTTGGATGGAAGGAACACAAGAGTATCAATAAGAGTCCATAAATCTTTGGAGAGGGAAAGTTGATGAACCTGGAGCACTGAGTTCAGGGGTTGATCAGGAACAGAAAAGAATGGAAAATGCGTGGAAACAAGATGGTAAATGAAGGAGCCTGGGGCATAGAGTGACAGCTTTGGGAATTGCTAATAAGAGTTTGGGGCAGGTAGGTGACACACATTTGTGAAGAAGTTGGTACGTGGGTGAAATGTGGGGAATTGGGCTCCTGGAGCACTGAGGGATGTTTGTTTGTATGCATGTGTAATGGAGTGTTCAGTCTGAGAGCACTGCAGGTCAGGAGGTGAGATGCCTTCCGGAGGGTACAGGAGTGAGTTTGAGTGTTGGTACTTGTCAGTAGCAAAGCGAGAGAAGAATGGAAAGGGGGAATGTAAGACTCAGGGAGAGCCGGGAACTGGAAGACTTGAGTAGCAGCTACGAGGAAGCAAGAGATGTCAGCGTGGTGTACAAATGATGCAGGAGAACTGTCAGTGCAGAGGTCAGCTTCAATCATCAGCTTCGGAGCAGGCTGAAGGGGAGAACCAGAAGGAGCACCCCCTTGTTCCCCAGTGCCTGCAGTTGCACAGAGGAGATGTGGGAAGCCTGATCTAGGTGGACCTGCTTTAGCAGGGGGGTTGGACCAGATGATCTTTAGTGGTCCCTTCCAACCCCTACCAGCGTGTGATTCTGCGAAGCTGCAGTGTGATGGGCAGAGGCACCCAGGCTGGGCTGAGGAGTGGCAGCTGTTTCCAAATTGGTACATGCAAGCCTACAGTCATTTTGGGCTGTACTATGGCCCAGTTTAAATTAGATCTGCAAAGTCACAGGCGTTTGACATCACACAGAAACATTAGTACCCCTCAAAACAAAGGGGTAGAGTGGGATGACAGCCATCTGTCCTGTTGCCTGTACATCTAGTGACTTATTCCACTGTTGACAGTGTTCATGATGTTGTTGACTCTAGTACACATTAATGGATCTAACCTCCTGCTTCCAGAATGCCTCCTTCACCCTCAGGGGTTTCTACTTCTTAATAACCTCACTGTTTTTTCCCCAGTTAATTTTCCTTTATTGAGCAGAAGGTACAACTGATAGTTGAGACCAAACTTCCAGCCTTCCCAAAGGACTCCTTGATTTGATTTCTGCTTTCAGATACCAGAGGAGCCTTCAGTTCTGTTAATATTTTATTTTGCAGGGAAACTGGAAGCCCAGCAAGGTTAATAACATCTTTAAAAGAAAATGTATTTGGAAGTGTTAAGGAACTGCTCAAACTGAGTGTTCCATCCGTGGTGTATGCTGTTCAAAACAACATGGCATTTGTGGCCCTTAGCAACTTGGATGCGGCCGTCTACCAGGTAACTCACAGCTTTGTCTGTCAGTGCCTGCTCTGTCAACACCTGTCTCTTTGGCTGTTTGGGAAGGCAAGGTGCTCGCTGTCTGTGCTGAGCACACAGCCCCCTCTTCAACCTCAGCTTTCAGAGCCAGAGGATGCTTTGTTCCATCAGAGCACAGTCTCTGTGGCAGCACGTTGCCCACTCCCTGCTGGAGTCACTGCACGTTCCCTTTCATCTCATCCATAGGAAATGGATTCATGTCAAATGTTGTCGTTCTGCAGTTGAACTCTGTATTTGATTTGCTTCTTTTGGAGGAGTTTCTAAAACCACATCCTCTGTACTATATTGCTGTCCTGTTTTAGGTGACGTACCAGCTGAAGATCCCTTGTACAGCTTTGTGTACTGTCCTGATGCTAAACCGTACCCTTAGTAAGTTGCAGTGGTTCTCTGTCTTCATGCTCTGCGGTGGCGTTAGCCTTGTGCAGTGGGAGCCTGCTCAGGCTACCAAAGTACAGGTAAGGGTTTATGTTTTGCCACTTCACAAGGAAGAATAAACTTGCTGTATGCTTTATCTTTCACTTCCCAGCACCTGGGGTTGAGGTAAGGTCTCCTTACAGCAGCATTTGTTTCCAGTTTCCAGCCACTTCATGAAAACACTAGTTTGACAGTTTGCTTTCACCTCTCTCCTACACCAGTTTAGGCAGGCTCCTGGTATTGCTTCAGCCTCCCTTGTTGGAAAGGCAACAGATTGCTACAATTAGTATAAATTACCACAGTCATCATCATCATCATCGTGAGTCTGAGGCACCTTTGTAGGAGTAGCTGAGTAATCCATTGTTTCCAGCAGTTGGCCTCGGCATCCTTGTGATTGCTGGAGCAGAGAACTTGGGAGTGGAAACACTTTGCTGTACTTAAGGAAGTAGCTCTGGAAATGCTGCCTGTCAATTCCTACACGCTTTTTAAACCAACTGTTGATGTTGCAGGTGGAGCAGAACCCGTGGCTGGGCTTCGGAGCCATCGCCGTCGCCGTGTTCTGCTCAGGATTTGCAGGTACAGTGGTGTTTCCTTACATGGGTCACATCAAAAGTGGTGGAGAGAGCTCAGGATGTTTAAACCTGTGTTTGGAGATTCGAAGATACAAAAAGACTTGATCCCCTCCCATTTGCAGCACTTGTGACAGGTTCCTGACGTGGTTTACTCTGGTTGTCAAGCCGCTGGGTGGGAGCACGTACTATTGGTTTGACACGATGTCATTCAGAAGGCTGCTTTGCCAAGTGGAAATGTCTTCCAAGTGCTTAGAATAACACTGTAGGGAACATCCGTTATGGAGGCAGTGCAATTCATTAATGGACATCAGTTTTCTAAAGCTGGCTTTGCAGTGAATAGCTCCCTGATGGTGATCACAGGAAATAGCTGTGGGTTTGGTTTTTTTTTATAAGGAGAATTGAGCTCCTCACTCTGTTCTTGCAATAGCTCAGCTCTGAATACACGTTGCCATAGTCCTGGAGGTGGTAAACTTGAGGTGCAGAGGCAGCATGAGGAAGGCAGAGAGGAAGATGAATAGCAGGAAGCATAGATAAACTGCCTGGTGGATTTTTGGTTTGCTTTAGTTTTGTTCTTCAACCAGCGTTTCCCCTCAGAGTAGTTTTTCTCTGGCTTCTGCAGAAGGAGAACAGGACTTAAGGACAAGTGAGCTGGTGCTGAGAAATAAGGAAACGCAATTTCCTATTCAATTTGAAATGTGGCTCTCAGGGGTGTATTTCCCTGGCTGTAAACTGGACTCTTCCCCATCCCTCTAAGAAAACATGGTACTATCTCTCACCTTTAGTACCACACAGTCCTGTACGAATCATGTGCTGTGCATACACGCTTGTTGCCTCTGGAAAACCTGGTTGGCAGGAGAGGAAAGGGAGGGAGGTGTCATTCTTGTTTGGTGTCTTTTCAGTGAAATGGGCACTTGGCAGCAGAAATATTAAATCAAACTGTGTAAAACTCCATCAGCTTTTCCTAGAAGGTTCTAAATGTAGTCATTTCAATAGAACTTCTGAGCCAAGAGGGTTCTTTTAAGCACTGCAGTTGTTAACAATACCAGTTGTTTGTTGATGCTGTTGTTTAGATTTCAAAAATGCATATTCATAGGAAATAATCTCATATAGAAAATAACATTTCCTTGTGCTTTTTTTGTCTTATTTGAACCCTTGAAATAGAAATCTGTTCTGTAATTTATTCCCCATAAATATTCAGTTGTACCGTATGAAAGAGAAGTTGCATTGTTCAGGAATGTAGGAGTAGCAAAATCTAACACAGACTCAGGGGTTTCAGGAGTAGTGTGAGCCTTGGGCTTCTAACCTCAGCTCTCTTCTCTGTGCCACTTTGGAGAAAAGTATATGGAACTGACATATATGTGCTGCCATTCAGTGGGATCTCGACAGGCTTGAGAGTTGGGCAGAGAGGAACCTCATGGTTCCTCAACAAGTTCAACAAGTGCAAGTGCAGAGTCCTGCACCTGGGGAGGAACAACCCCATGCACCAGGACAGGCTGGGGATTGACCTGCTGGAGAGCAGCTCTGCAGAGAGAGACCTGGGAGTGCTGGTTGATAATAAACTGACCATGAGCCAGCAATGTGCCCTCGTGGCCAAGAAGGCCAATGGCAGCCTGGGATGCATCAAGAAGAGTGTGGGCAGCAGGTCNAGGCAACACTTTTTTTCTGTAGTGTCCAGTGACAGGACAAGGTGTAATGGGATGAAGCTGGAACACAAAAAGTTCCTTTTAAACACAGGAAAAACTCTTTCACTGTTGAGGTGAGGGAGCCCTGGCACAGGCTGCCCAGGGAGGGTGTGGAGGCTCCTTCCTTGGAGGTCTTCAAGACCCACCTGGACACGTTCCTGTGTGACCTGATCTAGGTGAACCTGCTTCTGCAGGGGTGTTGGACTAGATGGTCTCTAAAGGTCCCTTCCAACCCTACCATTCTGTGATTATTTTATGAAGGATCTTGGGTGACATGAATCAGCAATAAACTTTAAGGGCTTACAGCAGGAGGTCATGGAAGGAGCTGAGAAGATCCGAGTCCTGCTGCTGCTCTGTGGGATTGGAAATGCCGAGGGATTCCCAAGATGAGCAGAGCCCTGATGTGGCAGCCACAGCCTTGTCAGCCTCTTAGTCTGACACACACCTTCCCTGTACAATACTGGAACAGTATTTGGGGGGTTTCAGTGATGCAGAGCATAGAAGTGATGCTCAGCGGCGTGGTCTTGTCTTTTAGAGCTTCACATTAAAATGAATTCCATTTCCCCTAAACCAATCTGTAGTTTCAAATCAGCAGAAGGCATCAGTTGTGCTTTGCTCTTGTAATCCCCTGAAGCTGTAGTTTCAGAACACCGCTCCTCTGCTGAGTCCTCTGCAAGCAAAAGGCTCCCAAGGAATTTTCAGTCTCAATGCTGAGGTAATTTAGTCCCACCCTGTGTTTTTAGGTTATTGCCAGGTATCCCAGTGAAGGAGGTAAAAAAAGAGATCTGCATCACACTGAAATACTGTGTGTGGGGGATGGGAGCTTTAATGGTGTAGAGTTGTACAGAAGAAACTTCTGCACAGAAGCAGGGCAAATCCAACAGAAGCAAAGAGGAGTTTCAGTTGTGAGTGAGGATTGTTACAACCACCATGCAGAGAATCTGGTTTGGATGTTCTATACCCATTCCAGTGCTCCTGTTGTGGAAGACACACGTCAGCAGGGTGTGTGGTTGGGTCCTTGGTGTGGGGAGCTTCTATGACAATGAAGTCTGCAGGATGAGATGATTCCAGTAGTCCTGTCTGGCTCTAAACCCTCAGAACCAGGGAGTTGTTTGGGATGACACTTGGTCTGGCTGAAACCCTTTTTTTTTTTGTCTTGTCTTTTGTCTTTAGGAGTTTATTTTGAGAAGGTCTTAAAGAGTTCAGACACTTCCTTGTGGGTGAGGAATATCCAGATGTACCTGTCTGGGATTGTGGTGACTTTATTTGGCGTGTACTTGTCAGATGGAGCCCAAGTCCTTGAGAAGGGGTTTTTCTATGGCTACTCGTGCTCCGTCTGGTTTGTGATCCGTAAGTACCTTCTGGGTTTAGGGTCTTGTTTTGCTTTTTAAACTAAGACTAAACTTCGGAGGAACAACCCCATGCACTAGGACAGGCTGGGGATTGACCTGCTGCAGGGCAGCTCTGCAGAGACACACCTGGGAGTGCTGCTGACCATGAGCCAGCAACGTGTCCTCGTGGCCAAGAAGGCCAATGGCAGCCTGGGATGCATCAAGAAGAGTGTGGCCAGCAGGTCAAGGGAGGTTCTGCTCCCTCTCTATTCTGTCATATCTAGTGAGGCCTCATCTGGAGTCCTGGTGTCCAATTCTGGGCTCCTCAGCTCAAGAGGGACAGGGAACTGCTGGAGAGAGGCCAGCACAGGGCCACCAAGATGATCAGGGGACTGGAGCATCTTTCATATGAGGAAAGGCTGCGGGAACTGGGGCTGTTTAGTCTGGAGAAGAGGAGACTGAGGGGGAAACTCATTAATACTTACAAGTATTTGAAAGGTGTATGTCAAGAGGATGAGGTAACACTTTTCTCTGTAGTCTTCAATGACGGGACAAGGGCTAATGGGATGAAGCTGGAACACAAAATGTTCCACTTCTTTCCTGTTGAGGGAGCCCTTGCCCAGGCTGTCCAGGGAGGGTGTGGAAGCTCCTTCTCTGGAGGTTTTCAAAACCCAATGGGACACTTTCCTGTGTGCCCTGATCTAGGTGAACCTGCTTGAGCAGGAGGTTGGACTAGATGATCTCTAAAGGTCCCTTCCAACCCTGCCATTCTGTGATTCTATGAAGATACAACTAATTGCTGGAAGCTACAAACTTCACCCTGACACACTGTGGTTTTTTTAGTGTTTTGAGGGATTTTTATTTTCAAGTATTGGGGGTTTTTTTGGCAACTATTCAATTGTTCAGTTTAAAATGGTGCTGGAACAGCAGCAGTGTAAATAACTGAGTGGTGTGCAGATCATGTCTAAATGCCTTGTGTCTGACCTGCTCGGTGCCTCGCAGACGTCTCATTGTGCTCAACGCTGTGTCAAGTCACCAGTTTGGGTGTCGTAGCCCCTACAGGGAGTACACCAGTGGGGTAAAGTGCATCATCTCAGGAGTAACCTACTGCACCTTTCCTAACAGAAACATGTTGTCTGCTTTCCAGTTCTGGCCAGTGTAGGTGGCCTCTACACCTCGGTGGTTGTTAAGTACACAGATAACATTATGAAAGGCTTCTCTGCAGCAGCAGCCATCCTTCTTTCTACCGTGGCATCAGTCATCCTCTTTGGCCTCCAGATAAGTAAGTGTCTTTTTGCCTTTGACTCTGCCATAGGTGCATCTTTCCCTCCTTTGTATCCCTCTGGCTTTAACGTGGGCTCCCCCAGCGCTCCTGTGCACTCAAGGTGTCATCTGTGGTGTGGCATATGAGGTGCCTGCTGACCCTCTGCAGCCAGCATTTGCTCCCTCAGAGGCATCCCACAGCCTCAGCCAGCGAGGCTCTCAAACACCTTATGAGTTCAGGCAGCTTTAGCCATGAGTGGCTTGGTGAGGCCCTTGGGCGTGTGATGGAGCTGTTTACCTCAGACTGCTGTCCAGAAGTTACTGTTGCTTGTTGGGTTTAGTGCAGCCAGTTCCAAATGAAGTCCTCAGCTATTTCTGCAAGGGCTTTACACATCCCTGTGAGGTTATACCTACTGCTGCCTTAACTTTTACCTTCCCTCTTTGCTGTGGACACCACCACATGAGAGCAAGACAAACAGCAGCTGGAGTCATGAATGATGGGGTGAATATGTTTGAGAAGAAACAGCAGATGGCTTTGGGCTCTTCTGCAACTACAAAAGGGTTTTCTCCCTCATGGAGTCTGGCTCTGATACTGTATAGTACTGTACCCAGTAGCTCCTGCTCTGTCCTGGGTGTGTGTTATTTTCCTGCCATACTCCACAGATGGTACAGGGTAATGGGGGTAAAACAAGCTTCCTGATGCAGGTGAGATGGAACTTCAGGAAAGTGTGCATAAGGAGTTGGACTAGATGACCTCTACAGGTCCCTTCCAACCTCCTACCATGCTGTGATTCTGTGCTCATCAGTGATGAAAAAGAGCACCTTAAATCCAGGGATGAAAAACACAGCTACTTGTAAAAACTCACTTGGCAGAACATTTTCTTGATGGTTGCCACAGCTCTGACTTGGACTGGTGACTTTCTTTCCGTGAAAGCCTCTGTGATTCAGAGCTTTGTCTTCCAAAGGTTTCTTCTTACACAGAAGTGTTTAAACTTCTCCTTTATCTCATTTCAGCTGTTACCTTCTCCCTGGGTGCAATCCTGGTGTGTATTTCCATTTATCTCTATGGATTACCTCGACAAGACACCACCACACTCCAGCCCTCAGAGACAAAGAGCTCAAAAGAGAGGCTTGCTGCTGTGTGACTTTGTCTGTACAAATGGACAGATGGACTTTGAGAAGGCCCTCCTCTTTTAATAAAACTTATCTTGAAGCTAGTCATGGAACAGTTTAAGAGAGATGGACTGAGAGCAGCAGTTGGTTCGGTCTGACACAGGGAGTTCCCAGTGGCAGAGGCTCCGTTACTGCCAAGGAGCTGGATGGGCATTCTCCTGAAGGTGCTTACTCACCTCAGCCAACCACGAGTCCCACTTACAAGGAAAGCAGGATGAAGGAACTGAACACTCACTTGTACATAATGTATATAATGGAGGGAAATCGGTTCTTTGCATATTTGATAAACTGTCTTGCCCTTTGAGGGCAGAAATGCCTCAAAGCTTCATAAAAACCTATTACAAAGAGCAATTTGCTGCCAGTGTTTTCTCTACAACTAGCTGGCAATTTGGTTAACAACAGAGACTTTCTCTTCTAGGTAACAGATACGAGAGGAAGAGAGTCCTTCTCTTCTATTTTGATGATGAATCAATACCATTTTTCCCCTCCATGTCCTAACACCAGAATAACCCGTCCCACCAGAAATAACCATGTTTCAAATATCACTTACCTAGGAGTCAAGAGGAAAAGTGGCCCTTGCAGTTTGATTTTAAAAGTCAGAAAGAAAGGCTGATGTTTCTCTAAAGTTGCAGATTTTCTTATGCTTTTTTATGCCTGCTGTAGCTGATAGAGGGATCTTCTATGCTGTGTGTCCTGTCCAAGCCCAGCTGCACGGGGGAAGGTTCACGTTTGCTCTTGGATCGCTGGCTGAAGTATCAATGAGTCAAATCAAAGTGACATCTAGATTTTTTATCTGGATGTTTTCTCTCTGTTTTTGTGCATAGAAAAGGATGCCTGAAAGGTGTTGATTTAATTTATGAGGGCTAGCTGTACAATCCCAGCCTCCTCCCTCATTTTCTGAGGCCTTCCAGCAAATGCAACTCAGCATTGAGGGGAAAACAAACTCGGGTGTGTTTGGGCAACTTGTTTACTTTCAAGGTGGGGTCAAAAAAGTGACTAAGTTGCTGTCTTGGCCCGATTCCACCTGTTACACACAGCAGTAATAACCATGCTCCAGTTCTGTTCCAGGGGAAGAGGATGCTCTCCCCTCTGCCTTTTGCCAGCTGCTGTGTGCACTTCACCACTGTGCCACTCTTGGCTTTTGATGGAGGTGGGTTCTGTCAGGCACTTCAGAGGCTGGAGCAGCAGTAGGATGGCTGCATCTGACTGCAGCTCCTGTTGCAGCAGCTGGACAGCAAATCCTCTTCTCCCTGGTCATCACATCAGCATGGCAGGAAGGGGTGAGGAACAGGCAAAGGTGACGATCCATCCCCCTCCCCCACCACCCCCAAGGCTGTGCCGTGTGAGCAGGGGAGCGTGCACACCCCCCCCAGAGCAGGCACCTTAGCACACAACCATGGCACAGGAGTTACAGTCTCTTGAAGTCCTCTGGCTGAGAGCTGTGACAGCCTCATCACATTTGGGTGACGGGTGTAATACCCAGGAGTTCCATCCCGCTGGCCAGAACCAGGCGTGTGGCGTGGAAGAGGCAGAGCCGGGCCTGCGAGACAAGAGCTGCCCTCAGCTGGGGTTGTCAGGGGAAAGGGAAACAAGGAAGGAGCATCCAGCCCAGCCTAGCTTAAAATAAAAAGCAAAGCCCCAGCCTGAGGGCAGAGTGAGCAGAGGGCATGCCCACAAGAGCTAGGAATGCTTGCAAAGTGACGCATCTTCCACACCCCACTCACCTGCAGCACGGGCTCTTACAGCTGGGGGATGCTGCCAGAAGCCTCCCTCTCCCTCTGCCTGGGCTAGAGGCTGTCCAGCAGCTCTGGCCTGTTCAGAACATTTCACTCTGCCTTGTTAATGCCTTTACTGTTACGTGTCTGGCTGAAAGGGCTCTATCAACTTTGCTCCAAACCCAAAATGTTCCTGAAAGCTGCCCCACTGTGAGGTATTTAGAAGTGTTTTTTTTTTTCTTAGAGGATAAGGAACTGACATTTTCCTTGTAGCTTGGACTTAAGTCTTTCTTCCCAGGAATGCATGGCACCATCCTGGAAGGCAGGAATACCTGCAGCATCTAAGCTCAGCTACAGAGTACTACAGAGCACAGCTCCATCAGTTCCACTGAATTGTCTTCCCCCCAACAACAGAGCTCAACGCTTCCTACCACCATCAGCCAGGTAAGTGGTTTGGAAACAGCCAAAAAAAGAGAAAGGAAGAAAGGCCATGTCATTAGTACATGCTTTGCTGAGCAGTTAAGGGGTCAAACATTGCCTGGGACATCAGTAGAAACTAAAGTGCATCTATGTGGAACCTCTCATGAAGAGGTGTCGGCCTCAGTGCTGTAGCTGGAAAGGCAGCACGGACAACCTGGCATCTGTAGGTAGGAAGAGGGAGATTCAGTCACTTCCTAATTCTCTCTCTTCCCACATAACCACTAAATGACACCATCAGAAGTTAACCGACAGGTTAAATGCTGGAAAGGAAAAGTAACGAGAAGCAAAGGTGTTAGGGTTTGGAGCAGGTTTGGCTGTGGTGTGCAGCAATGTGTTTTCAGGCTGAGCAGCAGCCCTTGCTGGCCCAGCAGAGCCTTCCTGCAGCCTCAGCAGCATGCAGAGGTCACTGCTGGGCTGGGAAAGCCCCAGTGGGTCACTGCTGTGGGTCCCCCCACCACAAGCCCTGGCCCCTGCAAGGCCACGCTGAGCCATACCTGGGCTACCTCCGGGGTGCTGCCTTTCACAGGAAGGGCTTTGTGTGCCACAGCTGCCAGGTGGCTGAAACAGAGAAAGAGGGTGAGACCAGGAAGGCTCTTGACAAAAAAAAAACCAGAGCTGTGGGCTACAGAAAGCAGCAGAACTGGAAAGAGCTGCAGCTGCAGCGTGGCAGAGACTGTCCCTTCCAGCAGCCTCTCCCAGCTGTCAGAGGGAGGGCACTCTTTCTGTGCTTTCAGTAGCCTGCACGTTGGCAGCACCTGCCTTTGACAACTTTATATGCATAAAATAACCCCCAAAACAATCTCTGTGCTCCTCCACCCTAAAACCGCTCTGGAAAGATCCTCGAGAGCCTGCCTTGTCATTCCCAAGGTGCATGACTCCTCACAGCAATTTCCTTCACTGATTAAAGCCTTGCCCACACCTTCAGCTCATCTATTCCGGTGTTTCACCATCCCATGAGGTGAGGTGGCTCCCTGTGAGGACATCCCCCACAAAACATGTCCTAGCTGAAATTTTGGGAGGATGTTACCAGCTGAATTCTCTTTACAACAGGATGAGTCCAGCATGATTTGGGATTCAGTCACTGGGTTACAGCCAAGTGGTTCTTTTTTTTTTTCCCCTCTTGTATTATTTTCTGAGGAGGTTCCTGGCTCCTCTGTTCCTTGTTCCAGCCTTGATCTCTACTATTTGCTATCCTACTTTATTACCTTTCCTGCTCCAGTGAGACTGACCCACAAATTCACATCTTCCCCTGATTTTTACTCTTCCAAGCAGTGCAGATGTGCGAGCCAGCTCAGGAAGATCTGTCCTTACCTCAGTGTGAGGAGGTAGCTGACAATGTGCTTGGGTTGCAGATCCTGAGAAGATCTATACAGGACCTCATCGTACCTGTGAAGAAAGAAAAGGATTGTTTGTTGTAAGGTGTACTCAGATCTAAGGCTCATCATACTTGGAAGTCAGAACAAACACAGCCACAGCTGCAGGATCAACAAAATGTTCTGAGTCAAACCTAAGCCACGTAATTAGCACACCATTGATTGTTTCTCCTCTTTCACTTGTTATTGAAGGAGATTACATCTGCTGCCCATCACACAGCCACTGTAGATGGCACAGTTGAGAGGCAGCAGGGCTATAGCAGAGAGAACACAGGAGCTATATTTGCTCCTGGAACATTATGTTTGGTTTTACATTAAGTTCCTAGGAGCAAAAGACATGAGTTAAATAACCAAAGCAGTCAAATAGTCCCTTGGAGGATGCTGCCTTTAGGAAATGCAGCTTAGAACTTGAAGTAGCTAAAAGGAATCTTATAATATTAGAAAAGACAACGCCAAAGTGGGTTTATATAATTCTGGAATAAAATTGACTTATGTTTGCCAGCGTTAAGATGCATCATCCAGGCAGGGTCATGGAGATTTATGGGTTTTTTCACATCCTCTGCTGTCCACTTGTGCACACCCACTTTTTCACAGCCTGCAAGAAGCTACCAAGCCCTCTGGAGCTTAAACACATTTCAAATGCAAAGTGGACTTCCTGGTCTTTGCTCAGCTTTACCCATCCCTGCTGGCACGCCCCAGCTGAACTGCCCTGGGATCAAAAGGCAAGCTGCTGGAGAAGTGGGGAGAGAGCCCTGATAACCAGGGCTCAATGGTCACATCAGATGATCTGGATAGGAGACAGAGTGCACTCTTAGCAAGTTGGCAGATGACACCAAGCTGGGTGGAAGTGTAGATCTGCTGGAGGGTAGGGAAGCTTTACAGGGAGATCTGGACAGGCTGGAGGGCTGGGCCAAGGCCAGTGCCATGAGTTTCAATAAGGCCAAGTGCTGGGTCCTGCACTTGGGCCACAACAACCCCCAGCAGCGCTACAGGCTTGGGGAGGAGTGGCTGGAAAGCTGCCAGGAACAGAGAGACCTGACAATGTTGGTTGGCAGCAGATGAACATGAGCCAGCAGTGTGCCCAGGGAGCCAAGAAGGCCAAGGGCATCCTGGCCTGGCTCAGGAACAGTGTTGTCAGCAAGAGCAGGGAGGTGATCATTCCTCTGTACTCCACGCTGGTGAGGCTGCACCTCAAATCCTGTGTCCAGTTTTGGGCCCCTCTCTACAAGAAGGACATTGAGGTGCTGGAGAGATGGGCAACAAAGCTGGTGAAGGATCTGGAGAACAAGTCTGATGAGGAGTGGCTGAGGGAGCTGGGGATTTTTAGCCTGGAGAAAAGGAGGCTGAGAGGAGACACGGTCACACTCTGCAGCTACCTGAAAGGGTTGTCAAGCACTGTCATAGGCTGCCCAGAGAAGGGGTGGAGGCCTCATCCCTGCTGGTATTAAAAAGACAAATAGCTGAGGTGCTGAGGGACGTGGTTTAGTGATGGCTGTGGCAGTGCTGGGTTAACATTGAGACTCTATGATCTTAAAGGTCTTTCCCAGCCTGACTCTGTGATTCTACAAAACCACAAAGTTGGTATCAAATGAAGGGACTTTCTTTTGATACCAGCTTGGCTGCTTTATGAAGTTGCCATCTCAGTGCTGACCTACAAGAACTTGTTAGGTTATTTTCTCAGGTAAGGAAGTCTCCTTCTGCAGGGATACACAAGCTACCTTCAGGCTACTTATTCACTACTCTGCAAAGTTAACAGTGTTAAGAATAGGTCATCTCATTTAAGGGCAAATGTTTAGTAGGTTGTCAAACAGCAGAAGCAAGGCCATGGGAAGTGGGCTGACAACTGCGAAGTGTTTGACATGGAAACTTTAGAGGAAGAATCTACTCATGGCAACTCAACAGGAGAACTGAACAGTGATTGTTACTCCTGAACACATGGGATATTTCAATGGGAGTTTATTAGCTTCTGAATGCTTGGTCTAACAGATAACCTAAATACTGCTTTCTGCTGGCAGTAAAGACCCCAGGAGATGTTACCTACAGATTCCATTTGGTGCTGGGCCAGACTCAAAGGCCTTTGCAATATACAGACCTTAAGCTTTGGAAAAACAAGAACCCTGCAGTGGAGCAACAACCTCTGTTTGAAAATGGACAGGTCTGGGATGCAGTGATCCCTGCAAACCAACCTGAAACACCCTTAACCATGTCAGTTTTCACACAGAAGACAGGCAGCTATACATTAATCTGATAAAAACCAAGCAACAACCCATGAGTTTTTTGGGAAGCACAAGTGCACTAGATCAATAAGACACAGGTGATCTTTTTAGAGTGCTGGCTACTCTTGCTGTTGCTCAAGAGAACGTGCAGCCTACGATAAACTGCAGGCAGGCCACTTGGGGCAATTACAGTTAATGGTAAGACTTTGCAGCCTAGAGCATCAGGCTGAAAGCAGCCACCTGGGACCATGGCATGCCCTCTGGAAGTCCAAATTTTAAACAGATACCATCAAGAAGGCCTTAATGTGGCTAAAGGAGTTAACTCTCCGGCACTGTGCAGTGCAGGGTATAGGATCTCTCACTAGAGGTTCTGAAAACCTCAATTACTTCCAGCTTGTTCACAGGCTGCACAACGTGAACAAAACATCTATGGAATAATGAACACAGAAACTGCTCAACTTTAAGACTGGATTACTGAAGAACATTACTGCTGTTAACAGGTATCAATTGTGCACGTTCAGTTGCTTCTAAGGATGCTGAACTACTGAATGTGTCTGCACATACTCCTCTCCACTCCACCCAGAAGCACTTTCTCTCCCCTCTCCCAAATAACAAAAACAGAACAAGAGGGACCAAGCAGCATTTATGTAGAGCTTAGCATATCTTTCTGAACACAAAAAATAACTAGGAGGCTTTTGTAAATAGAGAATGTTTGGATATGTTCCTGAGTGACCTGATCTAGGCGAACCTGCTTGAGCAGGGGTGTTGGACTAGATGATCTTTCGAGGTCCCTTCCAATCCTGCCATTCTGTGATGCCATTCTGTGTTCCAAATATTACTTCTTCCCACCTCTGGCTTCTAAAGCAGGTCGAGGGAGGTTTTTCTCCCTCTCTGTTCTGCCCTGGTGAGGAGTCCTGTGTCCAGTTCTGGGCTCCTCGGCTCAAGAGGGACAGGGAACTGCTGGAGAGAGGCCAGCACAGGGCCACCAAGATGATCAGGGGACTGGAGCATCTTTCATACAAGGAAAGGCTGTGGGAACTGGGGCTGTTTAGTCTGGAGGAGACTGAGGGAGAATCTTATTAACATTTACATATATGTAAATGGTGGGTGTCAGGAGGATGGGGCAGCACTTTTTCCATTGTAGCTAGCAACAGGACAAGGGGTAATGGGATAAAGCTGGAACATAATAATAAATATAACATAATAAATATAAGAAAAAGCTGTTTTACTGTGAGGTGAGGGAGCCCTGGCACAGGCTGCCCAGAGGGGTTGTGAGTCTCTTTCCTTGGAGGTCTTCAAGACCCGCCTGGACATGTTCTTGTGCCACCTGATCTAGGTGAACCTGCTTCTGCAGAGGGGTTGGACTTGATAATCTCTAAAGGTCCCTTCCAACCCTGCCATTCTATGATTCTAAAGTCCACAAAGACTTCAAGTGATGGCTCCTGTTACAATCACTGTGACCCAATGGAAAAGCCATTGCCTGAAATAGCCAGTGAAGTCTATGCATGCTCCACGGGCTGGCAGCAAATCCAGATGTTTATTTTTGGGGCACAGGTATTTGGAAAGCAAACTAGGCAAACCTGAGAAGATGCTGAAGAACAGAGATGGCAGCTGGCTCTTGCAAGCAGGTCACATTAACGTCGGTCAGTGGCTCGTTCCCACGCATCTTCTCTAAGCTAAATGTAAGAATGAAGAAGAAATGTTGGATGAAAAACTCCTGTTAGCAAAGCTGAACAAGAAAAAAGGGAGAAAAAAGGTAGACATCTTCTGCCCAAGCTGAACAGAAACACTGAGACACGACAAGCTGACTTCAAGTCGGGATAAAAACGTTAAGAGTTGTGCTAGCCATTCAGTATCATGGGATGAGAGCTAAATACAGATCAATGTCTGCACTAAAAATGCTCTGACAGATCACTGTACTGGAGAAAACTGTTCAGTCTGGACTCTTCTGAAGTCATTGAAGAAGTCAGGTGTTCGACCTGAGTCAATAGGAAAGGGTCTGTTTTTAACCTTGGTTAAAAAGTTAACCAACAGTGGGAAGTAACAGCATTAAGATGAACCCAAGAGCTACAAGGGCAGACAAACATATCTAAGTTCTGAGATTTGGCAATTTTACATGCAGAGGCATGTTGGTTTTTCCATCAGTTTCCTTAATCCTGGGCCCGTGGCTCTTCATCACTGAGAAGCTGTTTCTGTAACTGAGCAAGCACCCAGACAGTTGAGACAGCCCCATGGAAGTGAGGTGGAAATGTCACTTTCATCAGCTTGCTCTTCTGGGAAGTGAGCTTGTCATATTTAGGGAAGGAAGTAATGCTACAACATAAAAAAGCACTAAGTTATTAATACATGTCAAATGACTTCAGCACACAAACACTCCTCTTACCTGTGGAGCCTGGCATGGGTGTACTGTAAGAACACACCTGTATCCCCATGGCTCTGAAGAGCTCGATCCCAGCTGAACTGATAATCTGATGACAGAAGGCCCCGAAAATCCTGCAACAATAAACAATTTGTCACCTACCTATGGCTCCCTGTCTCAAGTTTCGACTTTTCACAGGAGATGCCAACAGCCTGGGAGGCAGCTCAAGCTCAGGCTCACCTGAATTATGAGTGCTGCGAGACCGACTTTCTCCGCTGTCTCTGCAGGGTTTTCTACTTCTTTGCTTGCTGAAAAGAAACAGCAAAACATGTGAGGAGAAGGAACGATCATAGAATCACAGAATGGTAGGGTTGGAAGGGACCTGTAGAGATCATCTAGTCCAATCTCCCTGCAGAAGCAGGTTCACCTAGATCAGGTCACACAGGAACGTGTCCAGGTGGGTCTTGAAGACCTCCAAGGAAGGAGACTCCACACCCTCCCTGGGCAGCCTGTGCCAGGGCTCCCTCACCTCACAGTGACACAGTTTTTTCCTATGTTTAAATGGAACTTTTTGTGTTCCAGCTTTTGTCCTTTACCCCAAGTGCTGTCACTGGACACTACAGAAAAAAGTGTTGCCCCATCCTCCTGACATCCATCTTTCAAATACTTGTATTAATGGAATTCCCCTCTCAGTCTCCTCCAGACTAAACAGCCCCAGTTCCCGCAGCCTTTCCTCATCAGGAAGATGTTCCAGTCCCCTGATCATCTTGGTGTCTCTGCACTGGACTCTCTCCAGCAGTTCCCTGTCTCTCTTGAGCTGGGAAGCCCAGAACTGGACACAGGACTCCAGATGAGGCCTCAGCAGTTATGGCAGAGGAGAGGGGGAGCAGAACCTCCCTTGATCTGCTGCTCACACTCTCCTTCATGCATCCCAGGATGCATTAGGAAAACCTTTTTCACTGAGAGGGTCATTAAGCATTGGAAGGGGCTGCCCAGTGAGGTGGTGGAGTCACCATTTCTGGAGCTATTCAAAAGACATATAGGTGAGGTGCTGATGGAGATGATTTAGTTTAGTGATGAGCCTAGCAGTGTGAGGTTAGTGGTTGAACTCAATTGTAAAGGCCTTTTTTAACTGTAATGACTATGAAATTTTAAGTCTGCAGTAGCAGAACAGCTCCCTTGCTCAGACTCGAGGATGCCAATGAAACAGCAACTTCTGAAACTGTTGATACTTCTCATAGCTTTCCTCTTTACAAAATTCAGACAGGACTAAGCCTGAGAAGCCTGGGGAGAGTTCACAGCCCTGAGAAGTCTCAGACTGGTTATTCACTCACAAAAGCCAGTGTGTTTAGATTACATTATTACATTTAATAACTGAGATTTGTTTCCAAACAGAACAACTATCTCAGAATTCAGGCTTTTGTTTAGATGCTTGATGAGATTCAGATCCTAAGAGTCTAATATCTAAAAGAAAATAAAGCAGCAAAGGGAAAGCTCTATACAGAGGATATGTGTGGACAGCAGGATTTGCTGAGATGCCAGACAATGGAATCTTAAGTAACATAAGAGCTGTTTACAGCTAACAGTAAAGAAAGAGTTTACACAAAGGCATAACCAGCTTCAGCACCACATTGAAGCCAGCTCTGGCTGGTAGATGCCCAGCTCCTCAAATTTCCTTCTTTTCCAGAATCTGCTTTAATCCCCCAAAGTAAGTTTACTTTGCACTCAGCTACAACATTGACCTTTAAACTGAAGCCTTAAGCTCCATTCCTCTCTGCAGTACAACTGGATCGAGGGTCACCCTTCTATCATTCTGCCTCCCTCTCCCCAGTCCACTCTACAAGCAACATTATCTAGATTAAAAAGGCTGAGGAGGCAGAGCAAGAAGATGCACACGCTTTAACCTGATGAGTTCATGGATTCAATTCAGGATGTGACTCCAAGAAGCACAAGAGAGGGCAGCATTTCACTGGGAACTGCTCGAATCTTGAGTGCCTCGAGAGCTCCAGAGCCACAGCCCAGGTGGAGGCAAACTTCCCCTTCAGCAGATTCTGCTGCAGAGCAGTGACCTCCTGGGGACTCCAGAAACAGCCACGAGGCTGGGAGGATGACAGGGCAGTAGCTGCAGACATGCTACACTCAATCTTGCCAGAGAAAACTGTCAGGGCTACAAATCCTTTGGGATGAAATCTGATTGTTTCCTGAACTCCAGCCCCAAGCTTGCTATTGACTAATTTATCCCTCCAGAAAAAGAAAGCAAGTGTTGACTCCCAAAGGCAGGTATTTCCTTCCCACTGCAAAAGCACAACAAAATAATTTCACTGAATGTTAAACCCTGTAATTTGGGGAAGTTCCCAGAGTTGCAAAGGATTATTTTAACATTGTTTATATGATGGGAGATAGATACAAAAAGTGCACAGATCAGAGCACTGTGGTTCTAGGATACCACTGCCGTGAGTCTGATGCAGGGAAAAGCAAAAGGTCACAGAATGGTACAGGTTGGAAGGGCCCTCTTAAAGATCATCCAGTCCAATCCTTCTGCAGAAGCAGGTTCCCCTAGATCAAGTCACACAGGAACGTGGCCAGGTGGGTTTTGAAGACCTCCAAAGAAGGAGCCTCAGGGCAGCCTGTGCCAGGGCTCCCTCACCTCAACAGGGAAATACTTTTTCCTTGCATTTAAAGGGAACTTGTTGTGTTCCAGCTTTTGGCCATTACCCCTTGTCCTTGAAAGGTAGAAAAGATGACGTGGTTTTGATGAACATAGAACATTAAAGGAAATAAATAAGACCTGAAATAGCTAACTTTTTGCAGAAGCCATGTTTTGTAACATCCTCAAGCGAACTTCATTTAAAACATCTTCCAGGAAAATTACTTCTCCTCTCCGAGTCTTCATCCCTTGAATTTGACCAAAGGACACATGCTGGCACCTGGGTTGAAAAGCAGCAGGATCTCAAATTACATTTTAATCAACAGAAAACATTTGCAGTGTTTGTTCTGAACTGGATTCTTCCCAGGAAACGGCAATAACAGCTGAACAAACAGCACAGCAACATGGGAAGCTTGGTGATACAATCAGTGACTCTCCTTTCAGCAGCCAAAGCTCCACACTGATTATATAATGGGAAAATTATGATCAGAATGATGATAACCTGGCCATTTGCGTGCTCTGGGGAACTCCTCTTGCCTCTTGCTTTAGTACAGAGGACTCGAGGCGATTAATTGAGAGGAGGCAGGATGCAGACAGATCAAATTACTGTGGCAACACAGATCTGTTAAGAACATTAGAAAGGGAGTCATAATAATAATTCTATTGTGGCCACGTTGAACTGAAAGTGTAATTAATCATTGCTAATAATAACCCATCTGTTGCTTTTGCTCACAATAAGCCCCAGCATTACTCTGCATCCAGAACCTAAAGTCATTTTAGTGCAACTTCCAGCACTATGTGAAAGGAGGCTGACTAATATTCCTGATGGCTAAAATCCTATATTTAACTGCAGAAGATGGATAGTCTTTCAGGGAGGAATATGATTTAGCCTGCAGATCCATTACTGACCTTTGCTGAGATTGTTAACCATTCCATCTTCCCTGCAATAAATATTTTAAGCCTGAAGCACGACTCAAACACAGATTCAGATCTCTGCTGAAATACCACTCTAAGGGTGAGGGAGCCCTGGCAAAGGCTGCCCAGGGAGAGTGTGGAGGCTCCTTCCTTGGAGGTCTTCAAGACTCTCCTGGACATGTTCCTGTGTGACCTGATCTAGGTGAACCTGCTTCTGCAGGGGAGGTGGACTAGATGATCTCTAAAGGCCCCTTCCAACCCCTACCATTCTGTGATTCTATGATTCTATGGTTGGAAGGGACGTAAGAAGATCATCCAGTCCAACCCCCCTGCCAGAGTAGGTCATCACAGGAACTCATCCAGGTGGGTTTGGAATGTCTCCAGAGAAGAAGACTCCACAATCCATCTGAGCACCTTGTTCCAGTGCTTCCTCATCTCAACAGGGAAGAAATTCTTTCTTCTGTTTGTTTGGAACCTCTTCTGTTGTAGCTTGTACCCAGTTGCCCCTTGTCCTATCATCAGACATCAGTGAGAAAAATTGCATAATATGTGATTGCAGTATTCTAGAGGCTGGGCCAGAAAGGGTCTGAAAGATTGTTTCCCTTTTTCATACCAAACAGCTAGGAAAGACCTGTTAAAAGAGAGTCAGGGCTGTTTTTCACATCCTGAACACATGGTGATGTCTCCATTTACAAATGAAATGAAGCAGCAGGAGCAGGTGTATACAATGAAAAAGCTGATGCTGAGGGTTTCCTTTGTTATCTTTTCCACCTTATGAGACTGGCACTAGTTGGGTCCTACAGTCCAAATGTCTTCTTGCACTCTGGAGTTCATTAGTTGCACACCAGCAGCACATCCTGCAGCTTAGTTTCATCCTTGCTGACATGAGCTACAGCACCATGGTAGGTGGACACGATCAAAAAGGAGCATTCCACTGAAATTCCAACGTGCACATGACTCGTTCTTAAAAGAATAAACCCCCCAAATTCAGAATTCAGAATACATACCTTTCTGCCCAGTCATAACCCATGAGCTTCAGCATTTGGAACAAATGTTGAAAATGTTGCCTTTGACTTTTATCTGTCTAAGGAACAGAATTGGTGTGTATCAGAAAACACTTTGTTTGATAAAGATCATCTTTTAACACGCAAAACACACAATGCCAGAGATACTGTGCCAGTATGTCACTTGCAAGCACAATTTAAGACTTGAGAAGATAGGCAAGACTTGAAAAATGTTAACAGCTGGAAGCTACAGAGATAGGATTTTGTATTCTGATAGAAAAAGTAACCTACATTTTACAAAAGGAGTATTCCTAGGTCACAAAGGCCAAGCCATGAAGTGACATGAGATCTTGTCATGCTTTAGTTTCACACAATCTTGTGAGCTGCCCTTCAAACAAAGTGCCTCCATTTTCACTTCAGAACCTTGCTGCTCTTGTTATACTCCCATGTTTTACATCACCAAACCTTAAGGTGCTTTAGGGCTTAGAGACAGAACTCCTCTTTAAGCTGTTTGGTCTCTCTTGCTAGTTTCTGTTGTGTGCTGTGGGATTGCCAGAGTCTTACATCATAAGTGAGATGCATCATTAAAGAAACAAATGTATAAGTGATCACATGGTTATTATTAGTGAAGCATCTTGTGCTCCCTCCCAATTACCCTCTCCTATGACTCAAAGCATTTTCTGGTGGCAGTTTATACCTGACAGTGATCTTTGTGTTTCTAGCTACAGCTGTTGCTACAAAGTTCACTTCCCTATCGAGCTGCTTCGACTACATCACTCCAAGACACCTTTACCTCCCTCAAAAACAAACTCAGCAACTACTGTTTCCTTATTTGTTTGGTGTTCTAAAACAGGGAGTGAGCAGTGAGTGAAGTGCTAATCTGGGGGTTATTTTCAACTCTACCACTGAATAAAGCCTCAAGCACCTGCCTCTTCTTTCACAGCTCCTCATAAGCTGCTCTGCTGCTATACATCTCCTCTCTCTGTGCTGATTCACAAGCAAGGCTGAGAAATGGGTCCAGCACTCCAAACAAGGCCTTCCAAGCTCTTTCCATGCACTTTCCATATGAGAGAAGCTCTGTGTACCTGGCACAAAGCCAGATCTCCTTCACTATAAGATCCCACTACAAAGCTTAGATCAAGGCTAGCTCACTGTACCAGCCAATGCTGCCTTGCTGTTTCATCTGCTTCTCTCTGGGTCTGAATTCATCTCTTTTCTCCTGCTTTACATGAGATAACACATTCTATGACAGAAACTAGTTTGGGTTTGTGTGCACAACAGCATGCTCCTCGCCAACTGGACCATGATAAAAGCCTAGCTGAAGGTCTGCAGTTCCTGGAGTTCTGTTATGAGCAGCCAGACAACTTTAGACTATTGTTTCCATACTTTCTTGCTTCATTAGCTTAATGTGCAGCCCACATCTTAATCATAGAATCATAGAACCTTTAGAGATCACCTATTCCAACCCCCCTGCTCAAGCAGGTTGACCTAGATCAGGTCACATAGGAATATGTTCAAACAGGTCTTGAAGACCTCCAAGGAAGGAGCCTCCACACCCTCCCTGGGCAGCCTGTGCCAGGGCTCCCTCACTTCAACAGTGACATAGCTTTTTCTTACATTTAAATGGAACTTTTTGTGTTCCAGCTTTTTTTCCAGTTTATTACCAACCAGCACTCCCAGCTCTCTCTCTGCAGAGCTGCTCTCCAGCAGGTCAATCCCCAGCCTGTCCTGGTGCATGGGGTTGTTCCTCCCCAGGTGCAGGACTCTGCACTTGTCCTTGTTGAACCTCATGAGGTTCCTCTCTGCCCAACTCTCAAGCTGGTTGAGATCCTGCTGAATGGCAGCACAGCCTCTGGGGAATCAGCCAGTCCAAATTCACGCAAAACACCCACCCAACTGTTTTGTTTCTTTCTAATTGCTCCTTTGCCCTTGGTCTCTGCTACCTCCTCATAGTGTAACAAATACAAGTCATTACCTAACTCTATGAACTGGAGAGACATGAACTAAACTTCCTTAACTCCTAATGCATTGCTCTCTCACATTGTGTTGAAAAAGCTGGACCACAGAAGATAGATGGGCATTATCAACCACATCACAGACAACATGCAGGGTTTTTTTCCACATGTTATTCATTGATTTCACTTTCAAAATGATTTTTTCTTTCCCTAAATCTGAGAGAAAGAAGATTTGAAAGCATAGTGTGGTATGTCCTTGGTAATAACTAGAGCAAAAGAATGTTTCCCACATTCCTGATGCTGCTGGAATTGATAAAAAGCAAAAAGAATCTAACTCAAGAAATAGAAAAAAAGATTCACTGCCTACAGCTGCTGTGTTCAGATTGATAAAGCAGCTCTTTATGTGCAATTGCTACATAACGAAACCAAGGCACTGTTCAAAGCCATAAAACTTCACACTTCAGATAACATATCAGGACTTTAGGCTTAGATTCATTTTAGATCATTAATTTCTAAATTAACATTTTTAGAACCCTTTATAACACTCACAGCTTTTATTCTGGCTTGTTTAAATATTAATTACCACATTTATATAGAAAATACAATGTCAATTGAGTAAAAATTCCTTTAAAATGAATTGCAATGAATTTTTATAACAGGGAATAACTGGAGAGCTGGTTTTTTTTCAACTGCTGTCTGTCATGAACTGAAACAGAACCAAGAAACACTGAATTGAGGCACAGCTGCTGGGCAGCAAGGGTTTAACTGCCAAAAAACACCCAGTGCCCAAGTCATATTGTGAGGAAGAGGCCCCCTGGATTATTGGACAGAGCTGAGCTCAGAAGCGTTTGGTGAATCTAGAGTTACTTACCACATAAATCATAGTATCACAGCTGTGCTTCTGTACTCGGTCTATAGCAGCAGCAAGATCTCTGAAAGAGAGAATGAGAAACTGTTTGGACTTTCACTCCAACATGCCTCTTAGGAAAATAATCTGCTCTTCTGGAGGGGAGAGGACTGCCCAATTAGGTTCATTTAAGACTCACACACACATACAAAAGACATGGATACTTTGTTCATGACATGTTTGAAATGTTTTTTTAAACAACTAGCTATGAAAATTACTGAAGAAAGAGTTTTATGCACACACACACAGTAAGTCTGGTGGTTGTCTGCCTACTGGGACAATTCATCAGCTGGGACTTGAGAGAAATAACTTCCTCCTGGAAAACCAATCCAGTGCTCAGCACTAGGTTAGAAGATTAAAAGCTCATCTACACACACACACACAAACACAGAGTTATGCAGTGAAACAATTTGCTCAAGCTTCTGCCAGGGCAGTCTTAGGAGAGTCGTCTGCCCTGTGTCCCAGTCTGAAACACACCTCAGGTCCTCCTCTAGGAGGAGCAGCTCCTCAGGCCACTTTCTGACTGAGGGCTGTTACTGTGTAAAGGGACATGAGACACGTCAGATGCAAGGGAAAAGCACCTTGCAATTGCACAACTTATTATGGGATGCTTAGGGGAGGAACCAAAGATGGGAAAAAGAGAGGGAGAAGATAATAAAAGGGACAGGTGTCTTGTCAACCTAGTATGTTGGCTTTATGTGCTGGCTAGTATATTTGTTGGGTTGTGCCCTGCACCTGATCAGCACAGTCCATCCTCTCATAAAATCACAGAATGGTAGGGGTTGGAAGGGACCTTTAGAGATCATCTAGTCCAACCCTCCTGCCAAACACTCCATTTCAAACTTCTGCTGGGTGAGGGGGGAGGTCTCTCTTCTGTATGCATGTGTCTGAAGGTCCAAGTATCAGTAACTGGAGCCAGGGACTACAGCTTATATAGGTCATGCATGAAGGGATTAAGTAAAGACCAGGGATCACAGAGGCCAACGTGTCTCTGCTGCCAACAACTGGAGTGAGGGAGCACACATCCACGTGTGATTGACATCAAATATCAAGCTGAAGTAGCCAGCAAGTAGGTGAAGTGCCCTGGGAGCCAGGCAAGTGTGTGTCTGTAAGTTGAGTGGGACATCTGCCTGTGGGACATGCAGAGTGAGGATCCAGGCTGGCTGCTGGGTGGGCCACATGCCTAAGCTGAGTTAGCAGAGGGATCCACAGTGTCTGCAACAGAAGCTGGAGTAGGGCTATGGGCCCTGGGGGCTCATGTGCCCAGGGGCCAGCAACCAGTGAGACCTGAGGATCCACGGGCCAGCTAACAGGCACAGACTGAGCGGTGAGGCTCACCTCCTGGAGGGATACACATTGGGTATACATCCCCTGCACATACAATACCTAGGTATATTACCTGTGTGGACAATACATATTGCATACATACACATGTGTATATACACACACACGCATTTCTTCACAGTAATAGATCTTCCTCCTCATCAGCCAGAGGGGAAAAGAATGAGGCCATTCGTGCTGTGTGAGTGGCAAGTGGCTTTGTGCATGTTGCCCTGCTTGGCTGGTTCTGTGTATGTCTGTGTGCCTGCTGGGAACAGGTGCCCAGCCTCACTGCTGGTTGGACCTGGGGCCATAGAATGTGGCAGCCTTGCCTCTCTCTGGCTACAGGATTTAGCAGCTCCTAAATGTGCAGGATTGGCTACAGCATCTCTAATACTCTTGTCTTGAATTTCAGCTTGGAGAAGAAGAGAC
>WBNH01010714.1:0-15665 GCA_013401255.1 Urocolius indicus
ACGACGCTCTTCCGANGGCTTTAGGTGCTTGTAACATTTTGCTGCTGGACTCCCAAGTTGGCTGCATGATGTTATTCCTGTTAATGCTTTAGCAAACACTGACACTTTTTGGCTTTAAGAGAAATGGTAGTCAGTGATGATTCTGAGTAGTTTTACTTTCTGTTGCAGGTGACAAACAGAAGCCTGCAGACAGGCATCCTGAGCTGGTGATGGCTTTCCTTTGTAAAGTAAGCTTGGACACTGAGATCTCTACATCAATATAGGATAGAATATAGAAGAGAGTATTTCAGCTGGAAGAGACCTACAGCAAGTTTCTGATTCAGCTGCCTGACTACATCAGGGCTGGTTTTTACAGCAGATTAAGAGCCTTCTTCAAACACATCTTCAACACTGACAGGCTTGGAACATTGACCACCTCTAGGAAGCCTGCTTTAGGGCCTGACAACCCTCTCAGTAAAGAACTTCCTCGTGTCATTAGGACACCTCATGTCATTAAACAGATTGAATTGGAGGTAGGATTTTCAGGCAGGGCTTTGGAGCTATTATGTGATTCTATTTTTTCAGAGACCAGAGTAACTGTAGCATGAGTAGGAATGTGTAAAAACTCAAGACACGTTTTCAGAAGTGCTCTTTATAGAGGAGCCCATGAGGAGCATACAGGCCTCATTCTTGCTTAATGCTTACATTTATCATAGAATGGTAGGGCTCTGGCTAAAGAAGGGGGCAAGAAGCAGCAGTGTGATCTTGGAAACAGGGAAGTCTAGTAAAAGCTTTTTGAGAGTAAATTAGGCTAGTGGCTGTGGAACTGAGAAGGGGAAGATAATCCCTTGACTTACGGGGAAACACTTGAAGTATGTGGTGCTCTCACAGAGCACTAAAATGGTCTGCCCAGATAGGCTGTGGAGCCTCCTTCTCTCGAGACATTCAAACCCCTCTGGATGAGTTCCTGTGTGACTTACTCTGCTAGTCCTGCTGTGGCAGGAAGGTTGGACTGGATGATCTTTTGAGATCCCTTCCAACCCTTCAGGTTCTGTGATTTGACTCGTAATTCTGTTTTATTTAACTGTTTTCAGATTCACCCAAAGAAAGGAAAATTCTTAGCAGCTAAAGCCCAGGAGATGGGCCTGCCAGTGTGAGTGTGAGATCCCACCTTGGGGGACGGGGCAACACCAGGCATGTCGATGCTGGCAAGCTAAGTATTTCTGTGACTTTCTTTTCAGGGGAACTCCAGCCATTCTTCCTATAATTACAGCTCTCAAAAATGGAGAGAGTGTCACTTTTGAAGGCAAAGAGGTAAGATATATCCGTTCTCTGTTGTGTCTGTGCCACTTTCCCTCCTTCACTGGGCTCCTAGGGTGACAATTTTGTTGTGCAGTGTTTTATCTACCAATAGGTATTGGGACACGTTTTATTTGGTGATATTTTTTTTTTTTTTTTTTTTAAACCTAGACTTGAGGCAAGAGTGGAGACTGGTTGTCTGCCTCTTCCCTCTCATCCCTGCTAAAAGATTGGCGTGGGTTTTACTGGTTTTGAGCTTTGAGTGGCTGCTTTTGGTTAGTGATGTTCCCTGTTCCAGTGCCAAGTTGTTGCTGAATGTGTCTCCCGTGGGGGATATGTCTGGGGCTGTTGCAGGGATATGATTAGGAAAGTATGCTCTGAAATGAATTCTGTTGTGAGTATGGCTGGCTGGCTGCTATTTGTTAGAGCTTCTTTGTCTCCCCTTCCCAAAGCTGATACAGGTCTAGGGGTGAGGTAGGGGAAAATTAATCCCTGCATGTTTTAAATCTGGGGTTTGAATGCCTGTGTAGTTATCAATCCCTCCTTACTCTATTTGAACCTCTTAGACCAAAAGAAGTTCAGTGGTTCCTGTGTGCAGTTCTTAATCTCACAGACACTAGTCTGAAGGGAGAGGCAGAGCCAGCTCTGGCTGCATCCCACATGCCTTGTAAGTGAAGATCCTAACTGGGAGATACAACTGACATGTCTTTGTGTCATAAAAATTCCACAAGACCTTTTATTATTTTTTTTTTTCCTTAATCACACATTTGCCAGCGTCTGGATCTGCTGTGGGAACCTAGAAGCTACTAAAGCTCCCTTCCACAACATCAGGTTGTGGTTTGCTGTGACACTAGGGTTGGGATTTGCTGTTATGCTACAAAGTGCAAACTTGTGTAAAGAGCCTTGAGAAAGCCTGCCTGGGGGCTGGCTGATGGAAGAGCTGCTGAAAGAGTCAGAGAGAATGATGCAAGAAGGGCTGCCTGTACAGCAGGCCTGTGGTGGGATTTTTTGCCTATCTGCTTACAGCTGTCCCCTGAAGAACTATGCACCCCAGCTGACCCTGGCCCGGTGTTCATTGTGCTGGAGTGTCCTCATGAGGGCTTTGTGGATGCTGTCTGTGAGAACGAGACCTTCCGAAGGTAGTGGGGCTGGGGCACCTGAGTGACTGTGCTGAGCTTTCCCAAAGAGAAGTTCTTGTTCTATTCTAGATGTATTTGTTCTTGTGATTGATGTCTGAGCTGTTTGGTCCTGTGAAGAAGCTAGAGATGCAAGAAAGGCCTGGTGGTACATTTTGAGTCTTTTGAGAGACACAGGCCTGTGCAGGACCTGGAGGGGGTTCGGTGGCTGCCTCAGGCCTGTGTGCAGGACCCAGGGGGTTCGGTGGCTGCCTCAGGCCTGTGTGTAGGACCTGTGGGGTTCTCTGCCTCACACCTGCCTTCCCTTGGGCCTCTGGAGAAGGAAACATGCAGTGGTGTCTTGCTGGGAAGCAATGTAAAGACTGCTGCTTCCCTGTACAGTGGAAGCCTGGACTGCATGTAACATAGATTGGAGCCAAGGCAGAACTGTTTCCCTGCGAGGGGTGTCAGCCCCTGTGCCAGGCTGCCCAGGGAGCTGAGGGACTGCCCATCTCTGGAGCTATTGCAAAGCTGAGGTGCGGAGGGCCATGGGGTAGTGGTGGGCTGGGCAGGGTGAGGGAAGGGCTGGGACTTGATGACCTGGAAAGTCTTTCTCAACCAAAAAGATTCTATAATCTTTGTAGGGCTTGTGCAGAAGCACGTTAGGCTTCTGAAAGGCTCTGCAGATGTTGTTGCTCTTGGAAGAGAAGAGCTACCCTGGGTGAGGAGAGTGGAGTTGTTAGGAAATGGCTTGAACTCTGTGCAGCCTTGTGCCTACGTGGTTTGGAGCCCATTGCTCCTGAGCAGAGCTCTTCAGCTCTGTGCTCTGCCTGCCTTGGGTGGGCATCTCCAGTAGCACCAAGATGGGAGAGGAGAAGGAATGCCAAAGTGATGAAGGACTGAAGATTTTCTTCCTGTATTCATATTTGTTCCAGGTACCAGGAGGGGCTTCCTGAGAACCAGGTGGCCTTGGTTATTCACATGACTCCAGAGTCAGTGCTTCGAGACAGCCGCTACCAGCAGTGGCTGGAAGGGTATGTCACCTTCTGGCTATTTGATTTCATGGCCCTGTTAGGCAGTAACACATTCTTATGGTGCAAATGTCTTTTCCCAAAGTAGAAATAGCTGTTGGCTGGCAGCAAAGTCTGCTGGCTCAGATGTGATTTTAGCCAATGGCTCAGGTGTGCACATGGTCCAGCTCCAACTTGGGGCTGAAGCTGTTGTGCATTTTATTGTCCTTTTACAGCTTTGGACCTGGAACTCAGCACTTGGTGCTCAATGAAAACTGCTCTGCTGTGCACAACCCACGCAGCTACAAGATCCAGACTCAACTGAACCTCATCCACCCAGAGATCTTCCCTCTGCTCACCACCTACCAGAGCAAGGTAAGAGGCCCAGGCCCCTGCTTGCCTGTGCCCTCGTGCCCCTGAGCAAAGGATGTGCTGAGTGTCACCCTTCTCACTGTAGGAAGAGGCAGCTGTGTGTCGTGTGCCCATTGTGCGAGGGGAGTGCCTCTTGAAATACCAGTTCAGACCACATCAGGAGTGGCAGAGGTTGGTGGGAATCTCTGACTTTACTGTTTTTTGGGTGCTGGCTTGCAGCAGCTTTTCAGCGTGAGTCTGTGCTGAGGGGGGCTGGTGCATTGGCATCCTTTCTGCATTCTTACCGGTAGCTGAGCTGGGGCAGCTGCTGAGCTATCAACTGTGTCTGCAGAGGTGTGTCTTTGTCCCTGAAAGTCTCAGGCAAAGTGTAGGACACAAATGAGTGAACCACTGAAAACACCATCAGGGCAATGGTTTGGAGTGTGGTTTCTGTGCCTTGCTGTTGTAGCCTTACATGCTCCCCTGGCCTTTGCTTTGGCCTCATACGCTGTGCACCTACCTGGGGCTGTGGCAGAGCAGATGGAGGCAGGGAGAGACTTTTTGGGGAGCCCAGTGAAAGTCTTATCAGGCTTTCTGGGTCCCTAAACAGTATCAGAGCTGAAAGCCCCAGGTGGTTAAACAGTTGCAGGCTTCTCCACTGGTGCTTGATTTGTGGGCAACTGAGTGAAGCTGTTGGTGATGATGTTAAGGGCAGGGGTCCACATGGTGCAAGGGGATATCCTTTGCTGTGGCTCAAATCTCTGGCTGTGTTGGGTGGAATGGGAGGACCCAGATGCCAAGAAGTGTTCAAGTTTATTTGCTTAAAGTGACTAAAGGTCTGTAATACTGCACATGCTCTGATGTGGGACCAGGACACAGGTCTTAAGCCTTTGAGTGGTGCTTAGAGCCCTTTCGAGTAGCTATTCCTCTTCCAGGAGTCTCTGTGCTGCCTGACAGTGCCCTCTAGTGTCTGGCAGCTCTGGAGCTGGGCAGCACAGGAGAGCACAGTGCTATTCCAGGAGCTCCTCTGGTTTGATGGTATGGCTCAGCCCACCCAGGCCTTTTTGGCAAACACCACACTCATGGATGTACTTTTCTTCCCCCTCAAAGTGGGACATGGAAGGAGCACTTTTTCTTTTGTTGTAAGGCTCTTTTGGTACAGTGATCTGGCATTTTGCTCTTAAAAGTGCTGTCTTTTCAGTTCTTCCCCTGCCCCATCCTGACATGTGGCCTGTTCTTTCAGAGATGCTGTGACTGTCTGTGATCATGATGCTTTTGTTAGTGAAGCCTTGGATCTCCCTGACTTCCAGACTCGTGTGAAGGAGTGCAAAGAGAGCCTGCCTGCTGTACCAAGTAAGGATCAGCAATTTGTCTTGGATCAGTGCAATGGGAAGCAGGAGGCTGTGGCAACTCACTGCTTGAGAGCTCAGACAAAGCCGTGAACATGCAGTTTTCCTGCTGCCTGAGAGGGTGCTCTGAAGTACTCCTGGGGCTGTGCACAGGACAGGCTTAGCTCATTTCAGTTGGATTTATACAGTCTAGTGTTTCTGGTCTTCTACAGCTGCTAGGTTGGGGATTGAGTGCTGTTGGGGGCAATTGAGACAGAGCATCTGTATGTCATTTCTCTTGAGATGCCCAGAGCTCTGCTTATGTTGAATGCTGTCAGAGCAACCACAGTGTTAGTTCCTGTGTCTGAGAGAAGTCTGCTCTAGAAACAGCTCCCTTTTGCATCACTCTCCTCTGAATCTCTGTTGTCCCGTTGGCAGTGAGGCTTTCATGGTACAGCACAACACGGCTCACCTCCTGTCTGGGTCCTGATTCTGGGGAGAGTCAGGGCGCTGCTGAGGATTGGCTCCCTCTTGAGCTGCCAGCTTTGTCATGGGCAATGTGCTGTGTTCTTGTTTGCCTGCCTTTGGATATACAGTGATGTGCTTTCTTGGTGGTGCTCATCCTGTCTTCCCTTGTCAGCCTTACTGCTGTAGAAAAGCTGGAGACCAAGGGAGGCAAAAATGAACATGCTGGACATGTAGATTCTGGAGTTTCTAAGCTGTTGAAATAAATGGTGTCTGACTGGGCAATATGTGGATAACATGTACTTACAAGTCCTTGTTGTGTGTTTTCTCCAGGAGATGTGGTTGCTTACCCTGAAATTGTGTTCTTGGGAACAGGATCTGCAATCCCAATGAAAATCCGCAATGTCAGTTCCACGCTGGTAAATACCAGGTAAGTCCTTGTCCTGCACTCTGCTTGGAGACGGGCTCGGGATCTCAACAGGCTGTTGCCCAGGGGCTGTTTTGTGTTAATGACACAGAGGGAGTGGAGTCTGTAGGACTTCAGTTTCAGGCAGGTGGCTCTCTGTAGGTGGGGAAGATTTGAGCCACTTGTAAAGACAAACATTTAATGTCTTCATTTTAGCATCTGTCCCAAGAGTGTGTTCAGCATCAAGCCCAGAATGAGCTATGCAAACACAACAGTCTTTCTAAAGCCTTTGTTAGTAGTGGCACTAAGAGCTGTCTGCTCTCCAACCCAAAAGATTCCCCTCCCTTCATGGATCCTGGTCGGAGCTCCTACAGTGGCTGCTAAATGTCTTTGTCACTTGTCTTGCCAGCCCTACCCGATCCCTGCTCTTGGACTGTGGAGAAGGAACATTTGGACAGCTCTGTCGCCATTATGGAGAGCAAGTTGACCAAGTGCTGTGTAACATAGTAGCTGTGTTTGTCTCTCACATGCACACTGATCATCACTCGGTAGGTTGAGTGTGCAGGAAGCAGAAGTGGTTCTGTGCAGGTGTACTCTGCTGTTTAGAGTTCAGATGTAGCTGCAGCTGATGAATGCAGGCTGCCCTGCTGTTAGAGCTACCTTGGTCCTCCACGTTCCCCGGGCACTTCTAAATCTGTTTGTAATCCCCTTCCACCTTCCTGTTAGGAGTCCCTGAAGACTTGCTGGGTTCATGCACAGTTGTAAGATTTAGCACTGTCCCACTCGGCTTCCTTCAGTGCTTTGCAATAGTCACAGAAGGACTAGTTGATCTGTTTGAGATGAGGCCTGATCAGGGCAGGCTGTTTGCTGGTTTGCTGCCTTGTGTCTGGAAACCACAGTGGGTCTGAGACGTTGGGCAAAAGCTTCCTGCACTCCATTCTTCTTTTGGGAGCAGACACCGCTGCACTGGGAAGGGCTGAGGGGCTTGTGCTGTGGGCTGCTGGCCACTAGCTTAAGGCATAAGCAGTGACAGTATTACAGCAGCTCAGTAATTTCCAAAAACTGCTTAGGCCTTAGATATTTCTGACTACAGCTTGCTGTCTTGTTGATTCCCTTTGCAGGGGTTGGTGAACATCCTGATGGAGAGGAGGAGAGCTTTTGTAAGTAGTGCTGTTATTTCACTGGACCTGAGTTTGCCTTGGGGTGAGGGGAGGGGAACTTCTGAGTTGTACAAAAGCACCATTATTTCCCTAGGCATTTTTTTCTCTCTGTGCTGTGTACTTAGTACTGACTTTTTCCCTCTTCCTTTGCTTTTCCAGGCAGCTCTTGGTCAGGCTTTCAGCCCTCTATTTCTGGTAGCACCTGAACAGATCATGCCTTGGTTACATGAGTACCACAACCACTGTGAAGAGATTCTTGGAGACCTCAGGTGAGTGTTCTGAAATGTCCTTGCTGGGTCCTTATACAAGACATACTACTGTCATCCATCCCCCTCACTTCTTTGATGAAGGCAACTCTGACTCCTTCCCCTGTGTGTAGAATTAGGATGTGCAGCTTGCAAAGGGGAGGATGGGTTTTGTTACTCAGTTGTACTAGAGGCTGACATGCAGGCTTTCCTTTTCCTTAGGAAAGGTGAGTAGGCCACGTGAAAAAGATTACTGGAAGAGAGAGTCTTTGACAATGGGAAGAGGTGGTTGGATGAGTTACTGGGATGCTGGATAGCCAAAGCAGGGGGCAAAACAGATGAGTGCACAAAAACGTCTCATCTGCAAGGCACTGAACTGAGGAGGAGAAATAGGCTGCTAAAGAAAAGATCAGGTTTTACTTTGTACTTGCCCTTGTTTTCTCTTCTCCCCACCCTCACAGAATGATTACTTCCCAGTCTCTTGTGAAAGGCTGTGAGAACTCCAAACATAAAGCCAAATGGTTTATCAGTTCTCTGTTAGAGAACTACGACTTGGCTGAGGTAAGCTCCCAAGCTGGCAGGGGCAACTGTGATGAGGGGCAAGCAGGGACCTGACTTCTAACGCTTGTATCCTTGTATTCAGTTTCAGACTTGTGAAGTACAGCACTGTAAAAATGCTTTTGCATGTTCAATGATCCACAAATCTGGCTGGAAAGTAGTCTATTCTGGTGACACAATGCCCTGCATGGCCTTAGTACAAATGGGTAGGTGACAAAATCCCTCTGCTTGGAGAAAGATCTCACACTGTTAGTATCCAAAGTGAGTACCCCCAGACCCTTGGTGCTATGCCTGCAGCACAATGAGAGGGGCTCAGGGGGGAAAATGAGAGTTCAGGTAGGCAGTTGAACTAGTCTGTCTTCTGGGTTATTGAGTCTCCTTCTCGGGGGACATTGAAAACCCAACTGGACAAGTTCCTGTATGACCTGCTCTAGCGGGGGGGGTTGGACTGGATGATCTTTTGAGGTCTCTTCCAGCCCTTGAGATTCTGTGAATGTGAAGATTGACTGTGTGATCACTTACGTAGGTAAAAACGCCACCCTGTTGATCCATGAAGCAACCTTGGAAGATGGCATGGAAAAAGAAGCTATAGAGAAGACACACAGGTGGGATATGTTGTGCTGTCTGTTGCTATTAGGAAGGCAAAGCTGATGTGCATAAAGCTCTTCAGCCTCAGCTCTATAACCCTCACAGCCAGCTCTAAGCAACCCAAAGAGACACAGGGAAAGCTTTTAATTAGATGATAGTAACTCTATAAATAGACTACCCAAAGGAGAGATCCTGTGCTTGGTTACATTTTGTGCCTAGGCTCAGGAGGTGGCAAAGCCCTCTCAACCCTCAGCTGAGGGCACAGTTCCAACCAAGTGGTGGCAAGAGGGGGAGACTCCAGGACAGCTTCTTGCCACTACGCAGTGCAGGAGAGCTGGCTGTGCTGGCACTCCTGAGACATATAATTCAGGAAGCCCTTGTCCCCACTTTGTGGTGCTCTTAAATGCAGAGCTCTAGGTAACTGCAGCTGCTTTTCTGCATTCTGGGTCATGTGGAAGTCAGAGGCTGCCCCCCCAGTGCGAGGGGAAGAGGAGCCTGGGCAAAGGACATGGGTAGCAGGGTTAAACAGTACCTCATGTTTGCTGTTGGTGTGGTGTGATTTTTGGATGCCAGGCAGCACCAGCCTGTGTGTGACCCAGTGCCGTATTCCCCTTTGCAGCACAACGTCGCAGGCAATTCAGACGGGGCTGAAGATGAACGCGGAGTTCATCATGCTCAACCACTTCAGCCAGAGGTATGCCAAGATCCCCCTGTTCAGTGAAGACTTCAGTGAGAAGGTTGGGATTGCATTTGATCATATGAGGGTAAGTTGGGAGCTCCAAGCCAGACTGGGAAAGGTTTCAGTGTTGGGATGGCTGCTCATCAATTAAATTCTCCTCTTGGAATGTATTGATACAGCATCTGCTTCTGAAGCATAGTCTCACCAGCTCCTTGTGCTGCTGGCAGCAGTGTGAGGAAAGGGTGGCACAGGGCTCTGTGCTGATAGCTCTTTAAAAGTCCACTCTTAACATACTGGGTACTTGCCTTATGTCACCTCTGTTCTGTGCATGCTTCTCCCAGCTGAAAACCTCACACAGTTTCCATTCCCCTCCCATCTCAGCTGGTGTGCTGCTCTAATGGCTTTCTGCAGAGCATTTCCAGAAGCCAGAAGTTGCTGCTATGGAGTTGAATGCTGTTGTAGCAGTGCAAATAGTTCAACTGATCCATCAAAACTTGTAGTGCCCATGTGACTTCTTGTGAAGAAAATCGAAACAGAATAGAATCACAGAATTGTTTAGCTTGGAGAAGACCTTTAGGATCATCGAGTCCAGCTGTTCACTGAGCACTGCTGTGTCCCTCAGTGTGATGTCTGCTCATCTTTTGAATCTCTCCAGGCATGGAGACTCCACCCCTTCCTTGGGCAGCATGTGCCAGGGCTTGAAAACCTTTCAGGGATGATTCCTAGTCTCCACTCTAAACTTCCTCTGCCTTATGGGATTATGTTGCCTAATAATGGTGACCTACCTGCTTAGTGTCAGCGTGGCTGAAAACCACCAGTGAGGTCAGGGCTGCTCAGTGCTGGTGCTGTGCAGAGGGAGAGGGCAGAGCAGGCAAAGACAGGAGGAGGAAGGACAACAAGAAGCATTTCTCACATGGGTGCTCCTGTGGTGTTTTCAGGTCCGTTTGGGTGACTTTGCCACCATCCCCAAGCTGATCCCAGCCCTGAAGGCTCTGTTTGCAGATGACATCGTAGAAATGGAGGAGCGGAAGGAGAAGCGAGAGCTGCGGCTTCTGAAGGCAACCGCTCTGCTCCTGGACAAACTGGCTGGGGGGGAGAACAAGGAGGAAGCAACCTGCCAGAAGAGGAAAGAAGCTCAGAACAGTCAGGAATTACCAAACAAGAAACTTAAAACAGTAAACTGAGAGGCCAGAAGGCTGGAGATGCTCTGCTCTGTGAGAGGGACCTCGCTCAGTGGGCCGGAGGAGCGCAGGGGGCCCTGGGCACCCAGGGAAGGGGCTGCCTGGGGAAGGGGCTGCCCTCAGGGGGGTTGGTGTGGTCACCCCTGAATCTCCAAGGGATGAAGCTACCACGTGCTGTTTGTTCGCAGTGCCAGTCCTTTTGGCAACAGTATCTGCCCATCCTGGGTCTCGCCAGCCCATGGGATTTTTTTTTTTTTTTTTTTAGCCAAAAGTTCTTCTCCCTGAGCTGTTTTAATGTTTGATTTTTATGCTCCAAGTTATGGATGATGTGACAAGCAGCAATTGTGACCTTTGCAAGTGAGCAGGGTGTGAGAAGCCCTTGAGAGGCTGTGGATTTGCCAGAATGACGTGGGAATGTAACTAGATACAGAACCCAGATCACAGGAGGAAAGTTGACAATGAAATGGGACCCAGTTAGCTTTCAGGGCTGTGAATGCTGCTGTGTTCCCATTTTACCTTGCTTTTCTCAGGTGATTTTTTTTCTTTCAGGAGATTCACTTTTCCAAAACCTTTCTTTAGCATCTGAATAAACCCTTCAACACCCTGCAGCAGCCTGTCTTTGGTGTAGTACTTGGTGAGGGAAAACATCCCCGGATTGCTTCAGTGCAGGGCCTCACTTGGCTGTTTCCATGTTCCTGCATTGGAGGGAGGATCAAGCTCTCTGGTGCTGGACCCTCAGGCCAGTGCTGGCTGTTTCCTGCCAGCACGGTCTTGTTTGCCTCTGTTGTCTCACAGTCAGGACCTGCACTTGTCAGTACAGGCTGGTGACAAGGTGGGGGAGGCTTTTGAATGGCTCTGGAGTGGGGCAGGGAGTGGGGAATTTCCAGCAGCAGCTTCCTGTGCAGGAGAGCTGGCAAAGCAGGCAGGTCTGGGGGTCAGGGGAGCGTTTCTCAAGTCAGCTTTGCTTCTTTCCTCCCTGTCTGCATGTGTGTGTGTGGAAGCAGCAGCAGAGAGCTCTGTGCTGTCTAGCTTCAGGAGCTCATCGTCAGAGGCACCTCCCAGGCTGCTCAGCCAATGCTGCCAGCACGTTTTTAAAGACTAAAGCCTTCGTTTGAGTCCGGTGAAAGTTAAGATACAAACTGTGGCAGCCCAAGCAGCTTTTATCACTTAGCTGGGCTTTAATAATAACAATGCTTGTCAGGAGCACAAACTTGGTCAGTGACAAAGCTGGATACTACAACACTTCTGCTGGGCTTTTTAAGAGCAGGGGCTTGTTCCTGCGTGGGTTGTGAAGGGGAGAGCAGGGTGGCTGCTGGGGGTGAGAGGGGCAGCCTGGAGCAGAAACGGAGAAGGATCTTCTAATTAGAAAACAATGAACCACTTCATGGGAGAAGTATTACTAAAGGGCAACCGCAGCGGTGGCTTGAAGCGAGTTGCTGGGGAGAGCAACGTGATCGGGGCGGTGAAAGGTGTGGAAAGTGAGGCAGCCCGGCCCCAGGCCCTTTCCCTCCCTCCCTTCTCCTCCCTGCGGGGCCGCGTCCCCCGGGCAACGGCGGCTCCTCCTGCAAACAGCGGCTGGTGCTGGTGCGATGGCGGAGCTGGAGCAGGAGCTGGGCTGGGGAGGCTCGGCCGGGGAGCTGCAGCTGGGGCTGCCGCCGCCGCCACCTCCCGCCGCCCGTGCCAACACCGTGTTCTTCCTCCGACGCACCGGCCCTGAGGAGCTGCTGTGCGGGGACCTGCCCGCTGATGCCCTGCAGCACTTTGCTGCCCTCGTGGAGGAGGTAAAGTCTTGGTTGACCCTGGGGAGCCCCTTGCCCCTGCCCGCAGGGCTCCATGACTGCTCTCCTGGCCCTGCGGATGGGTTCATGCCCTCGGCTCTGCCTGTCACGGCACCTCCTGGCTTTGTGGATTTGTGTGACCCCCCCTAAACTCTGACCCACACCAGCTCTGGGTCTGAATGATGATGCTGCCCCTGCTGGAGTGACCCACCTTACAGTCACAGGCTGGAAGGGACACCTAAGACCAGCAGGTTCAAGCCTTTGCTCAAGGAGGGCCACTAAAACCAGTTGCCCAGGACCCCATCCAGGTGCCTTTTGAGTATCTTCCAAAGATCGAGACTCCCCAACCCTCCCATCTGGCATCTTGCCACTGCTCCATCACCCTCACGGTGAAAAAGTGTTCCCTGATGTTCATCAGCAGCCTCCTGCAGTCCAGTGCTCAGTGACCTCAGGTAGGAGGAGGTTTACCCAAAGGGATCTTCTTAAAGAGCTTTGAGTGCTCTTCTCTCATGTGAGCAGCCTGAAACACGCAGTGTTGTCTCCTGTTCCGGCTGACCTGTGACCTGGACAAGCCTCAGCAGTGAGGCTGTAATGGGAGAGCAGAGGAGCTGCTTGGTTTGACACACTCTGGTGATGCTGTTGATGTATTGAGATGGTTGGATTCCCAAGAGCAGGCTGCCAGGCTGGTTATCTTTGCTGGGGTAAGACGTTACGTGCACAGGGAGCTTTTGTTCTGAGGTGTCTGATGAGACCCTACAGCCTCAGTACGTGCACAAACAGCAGTTGTTTTTGCATCACAGCTTTGTCTGCAAGTGCTGGCAGGTAGCATCTGAGGGGAACTGCAAACAGCATCTGCTCCAGGGAAGATTCTGGGGTAGGAATGCTTCAGCAGATCCTGTGGGATCCTGTTTTCTGGCCGCCTGCAGCAGGATTGTGCATCACGACTGCGTGTTTGCAGGCTTTTCTCTCCCCTCTGTGCAGACAGATGCAGTGTTCCTGTAGGGAGCAGATTGGGCCTGGCTTTCATACTGATTTCCCCTCAAACTTTATGGAAACCAGAGTGGTGGTGTTGCTGGGTCAGGAGGACAGAGTGGGTGAGTGTGCAGGTGGGATTCCCAAGGCTGGGGACATGCTCTGCCTGCTGCAGAGTGTTTTGTCAGAGATTTTCAGGACAGTCTTGGAAGAATTTGTCCAGTTTGTGACAAACTTTCTGTGGGTCGCTTGGGACATGAGGAATACACACACTGAAACTGTGTCTTCATTTGTGAGGAAGAGCAGCTGAGCTGCAGGGCACAGCTGGGGCGACCTTGGCTGCTTTTCACACTGAGCTCTGGTGAAGGTTGGAGGGAACACACTTCTGCTCTGCAGCCCTGGGGGCTCATCTGCAGTCCAGTCACCATTTTAACAACAGGAAAGGAAATGAACAGCTGTCATTTGACTCGTTACACCACTGTCATTAGCAGTTTGGAGGTAAATCCTGCTCGTAACAAGCTGAAGCCGTTGAAGGTGAATTCATCAGGATCTGCCTGTGTTCTCTGGGCTTGTGCTTCTCCTTCCCACGGCTGCCTGGGCACGAAGGTTGCTGGTGTCTTCCTCGGGTCTATGGTGCCAGTCATGGTTACAAAGAACCTTCAGCACCCTGGGCTGGCACCGTGGTAGTGTTTGGCTGCTTTAATCCTTTTCAGTTCTGTAGCTATTTTTACACCTTTAGCCTCCCCCTGAGCACAGTAACACAAAGGACTGTTGTTTGTCACCAGGGACAACCTGGCTTTGGCAGGCTGTTGCCACAGGCAGGTCCCAGAGCTCAGCCAGCTGAGGGTGAGTGGCAAGACACTGTGTTGCTATCACAGCTCCAACAGGCCAGGAGCAGCTGAGGTACAGCCCAGCCCAGCTGTGAGCCCCCAACACTGTCAGGGCAGTACAGACCCTGGGAGCTTTCACCAGTAAAGACAAAAATCACATTCAATGGGCTGCAGCTGGGGAAAATACCTAAAAAGTGGCTGTGCTGCAGATCCACAGGATAGTTGGGATGGAGACGGAGGTGACCCTCATCAGCAGTGATCCCAGGGGATCTCCTTACAGCACACTGGGAGTTGTTGTGAAGGGTGGGTTCAGCCCTTGTCTTGAAGCACATGCCCTCAGGCTAATGGGGAGAGAGTGCTGAGAGGTGTGAGGGCAAGGGGACAAGAACCCATGGAGCTATCTCTAGTTGCAGGTTTCAGAGGCTGGGGAGCCTGAGGACAGGGCTGCACACTTTGCTGATATCTACCCTTCTCAGCTGCTTGGATTCAGGGGAAGGGGTTTGCTTGTGTTCAACGTGGGCTCCTAGAGAGGCTCCTTCATCATCATCATCTGCCCTGTTTCACATAGGCAGGGAACTGCTTGAGGCAGCAATGAACATGGGTCTCTAGGCTTGGCCAAGCAAGGATCTCAAGAACCTGGTGGTCTGTCTGTCTGTCTATCTGTGTGCTTGTAGCACTTTTTTTCCCCATTGCTGTTTGGTGACTCCTGCTGTAGGTGATTGTGCCCATCCTGTCCAACCGGAGGAACCATCAGGGCTGGCCACATGTGGTGTCACAGGACATTATGCGTCACGTCCACAGCCTGAAAAGTACCGTTTTCAAGGTTATTGGCCAAGTAAAGGGCAAGACCTTGCTGCCTCTTCCAGCTGGCTCAGAGGGAATCGAGGACATTGATGTGGGAAATGAGAAATGGTGAGTTTCTCCCCTTGCTCTCCACTGGGTTTTCTCCTGCATATGCTGTGTCTTCCAGAGATCATCCCTTCCAGTCACAGGGACTCCTGACTCACTGTTACCTGCTGCTTGTCCTGCCAGTCTAGTTTATGGGCTCTTTCTTTGGGAACTGTCCAGCAGCACAGGCAGGAAAAGCTCAGAAAGTGCAGAGGCACGTGGGCACAAAGGGAAGCAGTGAAGTGCTTGGATCAATGAGTAGAAAGCCCAAAACCTTCAGGCAACACCTCTTCTGTTTTTCTGATGCCACTGAAAATGAAGGAGGGATTATCTCTTTCTTTAGTTTCTCTCTGCCAAGGCATGCTCCCCAAACACCCTATTCTAAAGTTAAATGTCTTGTTTGTCAGTGATTCATGCTGCCTGCAGGGTCAGGACTATTCTGCCACCCTTTAAAACCAGATTCATCATGCAAAGGTACAGGAAAGAAAAACTACAACTTCCTGCAAGCTCCTAAACTCTTCATGGTCCCACTGAGAGATTTGGAACCTGTTGTATCTGTCCTCCTGGAGAAGGAGGGTGGCTTCCCATCACCCACTGCATTTCTTTGTGTCTTTCTTCAAGAAGTAAATACATGTGTTTGATACTTTTGCTTCTCTCCATTCATAGTCAGACCTCCCTTGTAACTGTCCTGATGCTGAAATCCACTTATAGTCATTGGAGGACAGCTCCAGGAAACCACCCCAGGTTTTCTGACTAGTTAGAATCATAGAATCGTTGAGACTGGCATGAAGCTCATCGAGTCCAAGCATAAACCTCACCCTGCCCAGCCCAGC